>VXAK01009094.1:40538-79801 GCA_013399435.1 Arenaria interpres
AAAATTTTTTTTTTTTTTTTTTTTTTTTTTTTTTGCAGGAGGTAGAACTGCAGACTGTCAGGCCTTTAGGCAATTAGACCATTCTTGGTACTTTTGCCAAAGGTCTGATAAGTTAGTGGGACTGACCATCTAGGAAGTCCTCCTTTAAAGTGCAGCAACTCCAGAATTCCGGCTGATGTTTTCATCTGGTTTGCATTCTCCATATTCTACTTCCTCCCATATCTTTCTTCTGTAGAACAAGGTATTATAAGTTTTTGTCAACACTGGATAAAGCTGTGATGTTAGGATACTATTCCAATCAGGCTGGAGGTATTTTGGCTAGAATGGCTAGAAACTTCAAGTAATAGAAATAATAGTAGGGAGGTGACAGGAATACCTGCTTTAAAACAGTGTTTTCAAGAGGCTATTTCAGCTTCTAAATTCTCTCAATATATTTTCAAATAAAAGCAAGTTATTGTGCCAAATTTTCTAGCAGTGTTGTTCCATTTTCTTGCTCACTCACTTCAGTTGAAGATGACAGGCTCACTTTGACAGGGTTTTAATTAGTTTCCATATGTGATCTGTTTGTACCATGTGGCTCTGAGATTTTCTTTGTGTATGGAAAAAAGGCAATTTAAGCAATTGCAATTATTTACCTGCATCAGTTCTAACATTCTCAAAACAAACAGATGGCTTTGACTCTTTTTTTTTTTTAATGTGTGTAGAGGTATGGTATATATTTAACAATAATACAAACATATATTACACATATATATGTACATAAAAACAATACAATATACATATTGTTGTATATATACAACATACTGTCATTTTATATGTGTGTATATATATGTGTATGTATGTGTACTGCTGTTGTCATTCCAGATTGTTTGGATAGACTTTTTGCTCTTTAAGCAATTGGATTAGAAGAAGAAACAAAGATAGACAGGAGGTCAAGTGAAGGATTTTCAGCTGTTAAACTCAATTACTAGCAATGACTGAAATGAATTTAAAAAGGTCTTTCCTGAAGGGTGAATGTACTCTACTCTCCAATATCTGGCGTGACAGTGCTTGGAGGCCCTTTCGGAGATGAACTGAGCTCTGCTTATTATTTCATTTTTTCAGGAAGGAGTGGGGCTTGTTGTTTTGTTTTGTGTTTTTCTTTTGCATTTTTGCATCTTTCAGTCTTCATGGGTGCACTATAAAACCACTGTCAAGTATACAGTTTGTTGTATTCCCAAGATGAGCTGTTCATCTGACAGAAGCAATTAATTTACAACACACAAAGCACAAAAAATGTTTTATTCAAAGTTGCAACAATTTTAAACAGCAAAATGAAATGTCAGAGGACAATTTGGTATAAATTAAAGGGGAAGAAACTCAACAGTTATTCCCATGAAAAAGTGATTGATCACTTTTTTTTAAAAACCCATAAAATTCAGAAAAAAGAAAGATGGTTTCCTCTTCAACAGCTTTCTCTGATTCAGAGTAGAGGTGCTGACATATTCCCAATTATATAGTTATTTGCTCTGCATAGTCCCTAGGTTTGTAGACTCCTTCAGACTGCTCATTATATTCTTTTTAAGTAATCACCGTAAAAATATTTGTGTCTCTCTACTGGATCCATAATTAAAAGCCTTTGGAATCACTTCTAAAAATGGTATTTATAAGCTACAATTAAGATCAAATGTATTGTTGGTAAGGATTCTTTCTTTTTTTTTTTTTTTTTTAATTTGCAGAGTAGTGTTCCCTTCTCCCACTTGGCAACAAAAATAATTATAACCTGGTATGGAAAAGCACTTAAGCACACACCTAAATCTGTCACAATTCAAGATAACAGCATGTTCATAGGTTTTGACCCTGGAAGCAACGATTAGACCATCTATCCTGAAACTTTATGTAACAAAACTGGAAAATATAATTCACTTATTCCTGTAATAAGCTCTGTAAGTTCTCTTTGACTGAAAAAACATCTTTCAGAAACCTGATCTTGACTTGATAACTTCAGGTTATGGTGTGTTTATCAGTTGTGTGTTCTTACCCATAAATACTGCACAAAGCTAATCTTGATTTATGGTATTTAAATATATATTAAAAATTAAACAACTATTTTCTCTGAAGGAAAATCTTTTCCCATATCAAAGCCCTACACATGGGCATCACTGAGGGATCTGTATCATGCTAGCATTCAGCTATGTTCTCGTTCCTGTGAATGGCAAAAATAAATACTAGTTTTGTGAATATGGACAAGATGGATCTTAAACTATAGTGAGTTGAGGAGGAGACAATTTTATTAAGCAACTAACCAAACTGACAGTATTACAGCGAAAGAGCTGTGCTAACATAATTCTGATGGAAACTTTCCAATCATCCTTTAATGCTATGAAGATTTTTAAATGCATCTTACAATTTTTGTTAATTTGTTTTATGAATTTGACTTCTTGAGGTCTGGCAAAGTATATTGTCAGGAACATATCAAATAAGAGATTTTTTATATGTGTAATACTAGATCACATAAGTATGGAATAAGAAAGGTTGGGTTTCAGATATGGTCATCAAGAGCTAGAAACTACAGATTTTTATACAATGCAAAATATTTATGCAACATTTGTATGTATGCATGACAGTGAACAACTTTGTGATCATGTGTTTCTTTGGTTGGTTCTCTCTTTTTTTTTTTTTTTTTTTTGTTTTGGATTTCTTTTTTTCCCTAGAAGGCAAAGAAAAGAAGTTTAACAAGAGCACCAGTTCTGGTCCTTTTCCAAGTAAGTTTGAAAAGGTTTTTTTTTAATTGATGTCAACCTTGCCCTCAGTCTGTTGTCAAATTTTTGTCAAATTTTATCACTATTTTTAATGACAGTGGTAGAAAGCCCTTAATAAGAGTGATTTTACCCATGTTCATGCAATTCAGTGACAATAATAAAGGCAGAAGTCACAATACGAGGCTCACAAGCTTGCCTGGGAGCCTCAGGATGTAGGTTTGTTCTTCACTGTCCTTTTGTTTGTTCTTCACTTCTCTTCTGAGAGGATTTTTTTTCACTTGCATGTATGACTGTAAAATTCTTATCCGCCTAAGGTTCTTATTTCACTAGCTTTAGGCCAATATAGCTCAGAAGATAAATATTAGCTTAGGGATTCTCTGGAGCCACAAAATGGAGAGGATTCAAACTGCTAGAATAACACACAAGCCTCACTGAAGGTATACCAAAGGGGTGGTGAGATTCAATTTTAGCTTGCAACCACCCATAACACAAAACAATGGAAGGTAAGAATTAATCTGTGGGGTTTTATTTGCTTATTTCCAAAACTCAGAATAGGAAACAAAGGTATAATAATTTGTATGACACACAAGGAAGCAAACCAACCCCCGTCAGGATCAAACTCAAACATCTGCTTTCTTCTTTGTCCGTTGGTCAAGCTAGACCCTCACTCAATCCCTGTATAGCCTAGAATATGTGTTCCTAGTGTACACTGCCCTCCCAAGAAGTTTTTGCTTAATGTTTTTTACCTATAAAATTTGGGGGGTGGGGCTTTGAGGATGGAGTTTACAATTTCAGGTTTTCTCTTCCTGAAGGATTAGTTACCCTTATTACGGAGGTGTTCTGTATCTTCTTAGACAAGCCTATCAGCTGCTCTTCCCTGTGTTAAAGATCTGTTTATTGTACATAACAGAAATACCTCATTTACTCAGCCGAACAACTAACAAGCATTTCGTTCTTCCAAGTACAAAATGCTCTTTTCCACTTTATTCAATAAACTCCACTGTGATGCAGCATTATGATTTGTCTGTTGGTAAAATGTTATTAAGAAGAGTTTTGTCATCTTTTTCCTGCTACTTCCATTTAATTAATCAATTATTGCTTGTGCTGCTGTGGCTGCTAGTGAGGATATAAGGTGAAATAAAATATATGTCAAAGTAGTAAAAAAACACCCCCACAGCCAGGAAAACATAACGACCCTCTACCCTACTGAAAAAAGGAATGGTTAACAAAATCCTAAAATGACAGTCCTGCTAGAGATATCTGTGGTACCAACACTTGCTGGTGTGTGGAACCACTCCTTTCCAGGCTTTGATGATTTTCATTATATAAACAGGTATAGCCTCGGTTCTACATTTTACAAAAAAATAGAAAACAGATTAATACCCAAAGCATATTACTGACTTCTCACGGAGATCAGACACAATGTTAATCACTCCTTTGAGGAGATAATGGTCTTGGGGGCACTACTTATCAGCCCTGTGTTTGAGAAATACTGTGAAAATTAGACTAACACAATCAAAAGAGTGAGCAAACTGAAAGCAATTAAGTATTGAATTGAAAATGAAATGCTAGCAAAAATACTAAGAGTTGCTTGGAGAGTTGGAGGAGTTTTGGAAAATTCAGTCAAAATGTATGGTTTCCATTTTTACTGTGTTGCCTGGGAGGCTCAGTGAAGATACAAGACAGGATTCTAAGTAGCCCATAAATAGAGAAAGATATGATGCCTACCACATTTTTAGGCTATGGTAACAAATACTTCTTGAGATGCTGAGAAAAGTGATGCAGTTAAATGTCTATATGTTTCGTCCTCGTCTTGTTGTGAAGCAGTGATATAAGGCTTGCAGGTACCAGGATGTCTGATAATGGCATTTGTTTAAACCACAATTTTTTTTTTGGCTAAAAATCCTTAAGGTTACCAACTCATTCACCAGTTTCAGCAGAGATGTGTGTTACTATGTCACCTTCCCCTTCTCCTCCTTAAGCCAGCATCTTGTATTCTGCTTCTCTTCATCCTAGTCAGTAGAGTTCCTGCTACCAGCCGTGGCTGGGGAAGAAAGCAGCAAAGAGACAGTGGCATTGCCCCACCAGTTTTATACACTGATGAGTTCCCTCATGCAGCAAAAATTCTCAGTTTTCTCCCACTGCTTCATTTTCACATTCTTCCATAAGAGAAGCATGAAATGAACTGATGTCCTGGAAACACAACCTGCATTCTTTATGCAGGTACACTTTATGATAAATAGAAACAACCATATGAGTCAGCCTGTAGCTGTTGAACTTAAGTTTTCAGACAATTTCTTGTGTTTCCTTATATAGATGTTTCTAACAAAAAATTGGTATTTTTCTCACAAAATGCTACTACTATTTCTCCTCCCATACAAAATTGAAAAGATTTTCTACAGAGATAATAAAAATAGCTTAACACAAATTGTCTTCTTTTTTTTTTTTTCTTTAATTTGAGGTTTTATTTTGTTACTGTAGAGCTTTGGATTTGCTGAAATTGGTAACATTTTTCTCTGGAAAATTCACTCTCCCTGAATGTTTCCTTATTCTCTCCAATATGTCTGTGTAAAATTTAGAATGTCCTACCACTCATAAAAGGAGCAAAGGATGAAGATACCTTTGCGTGCTTGTTTGTTTTGTTGTTGGGGTTGGGGTGTTTTGAATTTTTTTGCTATGTTTTGGCTTTTTTTTTTCCCTTGTGCAACTGTTTGCTGCATGATCCAGAGGTCATTCTAACTTAAAAAAAAAAAAAAAAAGAAAAAAAAGTCTTCTCAATTTCAGAAGGTTTTTAAGAAGACTCAGGCTTCACGGAAAGTTCCTGTCCTACATCCAATGAAGTGATGTCAGTGAACCCAACTACCTTATGAAAGCTCCACTGCTGTATATCATTGCATTTCAATCCTTTAACTCTTCAGAACCGAGTGTGGGAATTAAGAAAGAGGTCAGCAACACACAGGATTGTGCAAAAGAAGGAAACTAAATTCCCAGTCAGATTTTCAACCATCGATGTACTATCTTCAGTGTTTTAGGTTGTTATTGTGAGGATACATGAGGCTGACCTATGTAAAACTACTTAGCAGTTCCCTTCACAAGGTATGTGATCCCCTGAGATCTATATGTTGCCTTTGAGGGTTCTGTGTAAGAGAAATAAAGCCAATTGGTAGGCAGGAGGATTAATTTCTTCAAGACTATTAGGGACTAATTTTTAAGTTGAAAAATCAGAATGGTTGAAGAACGACTTTCATAAATGACTGAGGATTGGAAAGAAGAGCCTTTTTTTCTGCTCTTTATTAGGCTTAAGAGCCTTTGATCTAATGAAAAAGTGAGCCAGAATTTCTGCCTTTCCCTAAAGAAAAAATACAGACAAGGAACAACATCCTACAAGCATTGTTTTCTGCACAGCTACATACTTGTAAATTAGTTGATCGCTGGCAGCTATCTACAGATAGCTAATTTTAAGGGCAGAACTTCAGGTAAAAATACCAAAATTACATTACTCCATTTACTCAGTGCTTTATGGAATCCCACCTGCAACCACAAGTACAACTCTTTCATTGCATTTCTAACATTTTTATATGACTTATATGGATCATGGTCCCTTTTTGAGGTTTGAGTCTCTTACATTTTCAGCTGATATACAGCTTTTACCTCTAACAGTAAGGGTTCATCATTTTACATTCTGAAGTTTTGAGCAATTGTGAGAAATGTAAAACCTTGACAATCCATGCAGTCCTGCCAGTGAAGAGCTTTCTCTGGTAAGGGAAAGTGTTTCTTACACCTTCAAGAAATAATGAAAAGATGCTTTTTTGAAAAAAAATGTTCAATGTAATGAGGAAAAACTGTATCATTAAAGAATAACAAGCCTAATATATTCTGCAGTATACTATAGCTATGAAATACTTTTTTTCTCTTAAAAAGGAAATGATTAATAGATTTTTTCTATTATTTGGGCATATCTGATTATGTTTTTCTAAAACAAAGTGTTAGCTTAACCATTTTATAAGTAAATTACATCAACTTCTAAGTTCTATAATTTTAAATATTACAACTTCACAGTCTCTTTTTTGACCTATTCATTTCAGCACCCTCTATGGTAGACCTCCGTACATTATAATTCATCCTCCAAATAAAGTCATACTTCCTTTTATTGTTTGCCATTAAATTCTAGATATTCAGATACAAAACAAGCAAGCTTTGAAGGCAGTGGTAGCTGAAGAATGGTAGATGTCTGATTTAGGAGTTACCTTGCTTATCCCTAACAGAGAACTTAATATCTCATTTTGATGCTTGATGTTCTCTGTTTTGATTTATGTGCAGTGCATTCCACCCTCATTCTTTTGAGAAATGTCCTTCAGAACTAGAACAGAGGTTTTTTATAATGTTGTGATGGTTGTTTTTTCTTTTCATAAAAAAGACTTATGCTTAACAGGGCACCAAGGGATAGAATAAACAGTAAAAATGATTCTGAATATTCCACTTCCAGTACCCAGAGAAAACACAGTAGAGAACATGCTGATTTTAGTCATTCTTGCTGCCTATCATTGTTTATTGAGAACTCAGCAACATAGAGACAAAAAGCATTGCGTAACTAATTCTCATTGGTCCATTTGTATTCTTTCCTCATCATACATATGTGTATACATATAAATGCATAAATACAAGGCAGATGAGCAAATTTGTTTTCTTATTTCAGTGCAGAAGAAAAATATGCTCCTGGACACAAACTGTTGGCATGCAGGAATGACAGGTTTTGTATTTAATCAAATATAACAATAAACAACTCAAGTTAAATTCCCAAATCTGGGCCAGCACTGCAATAGTGATTTCAACAAAACTTCTGGACAGCAGTTAACAGTAAGGTTCAACAAACAGAAAATGCAGAGTTTAACTTTTCAGAAGTGACAAGCAATATAATTTATTATGAGTCAGATAATAGATGGTGCATTTTGCCAAACAGCTAAATAGCCTTTTGTTTTGCTCCCAAATCCTGGTTGGTCACCTAATAGTCCACCTGACATACATATATCGCTTAATTCTCTTTTGCAATGAACTGCATATTTCTCTTTGAGACAAAGCCCAGATGCAATTCCTGTCATAGCGTGCTCCAGGGACCACAGACTACATACGGTGTAAGTAGAAGACAGCAGAGCTACTTCACCACTCCTCGTTTTCCAGGATTATTCCTGAGGGCCTTTAAGAACTTCCACTCCCCTTAATGTCATGGCCCAGGCCTGGTGTGATACCATGACTGTGACAGTACTCATGTGGTCAGCAACACAAGTCTCCCATCAGTTCAGGAATTTCAAACTCCAATAATCTAAATGACTGGTAATTATGTTTTAGGGCCACAGAAGTGTGATGGAAAACCCAGACGACACCCAGACAAGAGCACTGTGTAGTATGGGCACAGTAGACCTACTGCAGACAGGTAGCCCTCAAGAGTACAAGTCCCTTTCCACTTGGCCTGGGGATCACTCCCATCAGGGGAGGATTTTTTTTCAGATTAGACGTAGTCATTGCTATTTATACAAGCAGTCTCAGTAATCCTTAAAATGTCATGGGCAGATGAAGCAAACCTTTTAAGCAGGAATGTATAAAACAAATTTTTTTAAACTGTCCTGGGCTTTTAGACTTATTAGAGAGAACAATGCAGAACCTATAAGAAGAAAATGAATGTGGTGGGAGGTCAGATGAGACCCCCAGCCAGTCCCACCATGGAGCTGGTAACATGTGAAAGATGACCATGTTTTCTTGATTGAACAGGATCAGGCAGGAATTAAAAATGTCCATGCCCAGGCTGTGTTGTAGGCTAAGAAGGAATCACCTTAGCAAATATTCACCTTTCAGAGCAAGACAGGCATTGAATTACCTGTTTTTCAACAAACCTCACCTGGAGGATGTGTCTAGACATCACATTTAATAGCTAGTACAGTCAGAACTTTACTCTTGAATCCACTTGTACTTTTATGTTTATCTGCTCACTTAGCATATGACTACAAGATCAAGAAATCAATAGTAATTAAAGAGGAGGAAAAATATTAGCCGTCATATTATTTATCCCTCCAAAGCTGAAATTTTAATTTTCAGAAACTTACACAAAGCGAGAGGGCAGCTAATAGCTTTTCAAAACTAATGCCTAGCTGTAAAACAAAGACATTACTCTATAAAAATGGAAGATCTCATAAGAAAGTATCACTGTGAAATCACATTACTCAGCATTCACAATATTTGCAAACACTTCTTGGCTGTATTTACGAGTAAATTATGAATTACTAAAATTACACGAACATATCAAAAATAAATGATCTCAGAAAATGTTTTGATGCAATATTTTTTGGTTTTCAGTGCTTATATGCTTATTTTTCATAATTGGAAGTTATTAAGTTTCTCCTAACTTAGGTGAATTAAAAAAGTTTGCACTGTACAGCACTGTACTGCAATATCCATCTTTGGTGACAGAAAATTAGTCAAGTTATGAAGCAGACATTTATTTATTGTGAGAAGTCACAGATGTTTAAGTTAATTGATAAAATTTCTTTGTGAAAAAACCCTAATGTAATCTCTTGGATTAATTTCAGAGTGGGCTTTTATTTACATAGTTCACTTTTGTGCCAGGAGAGCAAGTCATCATTGTTCTCGTAGCTGGTGCAGATTTCTTTAATGTAAACAGGAACTATAGTGTGCTGGGTAAGCATAGAAGGTACTTCTCCACAGCCAGCTACTGGAAAGTGACAGCACCTGATGAGAAGTTAGAAACAACAGGCCTGAAGCAATATGTTGAAAGATAGAATTCAGACACACAAGGCTTGAGACTGTCATTGTGCAATGTGTCAAGCTAATAAAACAGAACCAAACTTGGCAGGCGATGAAGCTGGCAGCTTCAGGAGCATCCTCAGGGGACAACACAACTGTGGGGAAGTCACCATTGTGCACAAATGGTAAATGTTTCAAATCCATCTTCAAGTCAGAATTAGTTGGTTTTATGTGGCTGCTCTTCCTCTAAGTTGGGGTAGGACTAAAGAGACCCACAACAGAAGGGAAAGATATATCTGTTACTTACAGGTCCTGTTAGACCTGCAAAGCCTACTATCTCTGCATCAGTTGTCTTGGCCGTGTTTTAAGTATGTAGATCATACTTAGTTATCCCTTCATGTAGGAATCATGCGACTGGTCTGGGAACAAGATTTAAGAGCCTTAAAAGAATGTGACTAGGAATTTATTAAAGCCTTTAATAAAGACTTAAGCTTTCAAACCTTTTTGGAGTAGTGTAACACTTTTACGTCTGTAGTTTATAACCTCATTCAAGTATGTATGCGGTTGTTCCTGTAAATTAGCATGAACATTTATTAATAACGCTAAATATTAGCAGAAGGTATTTATTTCATCTAATTGTAACAAACAGTGGTAAAGGAATATGTATGCCACCAAGAATGAACTATTGATTATTCAACTGTGGAATGTTATCTACAGTAAGGTGACTAGTTTATATACCAATTTAGTGAGAAAGCGCATGTATTTATTCTATTAATTTTTTCTATGTCAATTTGAAATATTGTGCAAGAATAGGTTAATGAAGTCATAAAATAACTGAAAAAAATTAATGTAAACAAACTAGAGACAATATGAAAAGGTATTTTTTACAATGTTCTGTAGGATTAGGTCCAAATGGCCGAACTTCCTTCTGCATCCCTTGGTCTTGTGTATCCTATTCTCATTCCAGGCATTGCCAAAACCCCTACAATGAGCCATCAGGAAACATTTCTTTCAATGAAACCTGAACGATAGGAAGCAAGTACAGAATTAGGCAGGATAACCTATTAGTTCTGCTTTCTACTAAACATTTCTAGAAATATTTTAAAATTAATGAAATTATTTTCACTGTATTTCATTTAATGACTTATATGGTAATAGGAAGTAACATTACTTGTACTTTAAAAAAATGAAATTTAAAGACTTCACGAATTTTCCCTTCAGCTTTGCCACTGAACCCTGTAACTGCACTCGAGCACAGCATCCCATAATGTAACCATAAAAGTTGTTCAAACTTAGTAAAGCAAAAAAAAGGAAAACCTGTCTGTACAGTGTTATTAAAAAAAAAGGTGCTGCAAAATCCTTGGTGTCATGATGCTCACTTGTTCGTGGCTTTTATTTATTTATAGCTAAGATCCCCACTGTCTGCTACCAAACCAAGTTTTTACTTCAATCAGTTATCTTAAATAAAAAGGAAAAAAAATTATAAGTCAGTGACAAAATAACTCTGAAAGCTTCCAGGAAATATTGTTTCATGGTTCAAATAGTGCCATCAAAATGAGCAAAATAATGGAATTAGAGGAATGAGTTAAATTATTTGGAAGAGGAGACCATATGAAGAATAACTATGGAGATCAATGTTTGTCTATAGATCAGTTTTCCAATAAAATTTCTTTTAATGAAGAATGCTGAAGCAGACTTTCATTGCTGTTATTTTCTTTTGCAGGAAAAATAAGGGGGCATAAAACAGATGTTTGTACAAGATCTGTACAGCATTGATACAGTTTGTATCAGTGACAGTCTAAAAATTGGTTGAAAGATAGTTCCTTTACCAAATTACTTATTATGTCAATCTTCGTGATGCACCCTGCGAAATGACAATTATGTGATGGAATAAACAGAGGTATCAGTTTAAACAGAAATAGCATGAGAGGGTAGTGGAGCTGCAGAGACTACAGAAATGGGGTGGTCACCACTTCTGTTTAGTAAAACCCTTTTTTGAGTGAATCAGTCAGCAATATTCATGATCTTATTTGCTGCCTGTGCTGAAAGCTACACTTAGGTGTCTGAGATGCTGTTTGGACTAAACTGTATTATTTTCAAGAGTTCTTAACTACAGCATTTTTAGAATTCAGTCAAAAGCAGCAGGAATATATTTCAGATAGAAGGAAAAGGGATATATGAATAGGTGCCATTTTATTATCTGCACATATTTTTTAACAAATTAACTGTGACTGGAAATAAGAAGTTCTAGGTATTAAATGATGCACTATTATTGTTTTAAGAGAGATCACTCTTAAAGACTCTGTTTTCACACTGTCAAGTTATATTTGGAGTGGATGACCAGCAAGACAGAATTACTTAGAGAAAATAAATTATTTTTCAATAATCTACTGAGAACTAGGAGATGGCAATCCAGATTACTGCATTTTTAGTTCAAAACTCCAGATCAAAATTATTGCAGTAAATATCACATTACAGGGAGCTGTAAGGTATATACTGATTAAGCACTACCTGATGCTGAACTTACATGCTTTGAGGTAAGACACTTCTGTAGTATATATTAATTTATAATGTAAAAGCAGCAAAGGAACAAACTCATACATCTTTAATGCTGTATTATAATCTGTCATGGCACTGAAGGTGGAAGGACAACTGGGTTGATATGGAGAAATCCAGTAACCAGTTGTTCGTGGGATATCTTGATGTTATATTTCTTTGTTAAGCATTCAGAAATCTGTTTCCTAACAGCAAATAACTGTGACACAATATCACAGCACACTTGCTTAGTATGTGCAACACATTTTTATCTAAAAAACTAATTCCTTTTTCACTCAAGTGAATTTAGTAAATTCTATTGAAGTGATTTCAGAATTTCATTTCAGTATGGGATCGAAAATCCAAATAAAATATGACACTTTTCATCAGGAAAGATTCTGGTATGGAGTTTTGTGGATGGCATTTTAAGACTTCTATGATGCTTGTTTTTAACTTTGGCCATGCTTTTAGGCAAAGGTATATATAGTTCAGAGTACTAGTTCAAAATATTGAAATCTCTTGGATTTAGGGCAGATTTCGAAACCCACCTGCTTGGAATAGAGCTGGTACTATCACATAGGAAATGATAAGTGCTATCTTGCTCCTAATATAGGAAACTAAAATGGTTAGAAATCTGAAAAACTGTGCTCAAAACTTGTCAAGGGAATAAGATCACACTCTGATCAGATATCACTTGTAGAAATTGAAATAAATTAAACAGTGTATTGGGAAATCTATAATGTGTTTTGCAACCAGTAAAGAGGTTTATTAACAGGTATGTTTAAATTTAGAGAACATAACACCCGTATAAAAGCTAATAGGATTTCCAGATTTAAATTTGTTTTTGTTTTTGTTTTTGTTTTGTTTTAAATATTTTAATGGGCTTCAACTGAAGCAGGATTTTCCTGTAAAATGGAGTTAATGCCAGCAGCTCCTTCAATGGTTTAACAAACTGTGACAAGTCTCTCGGCACATACGGTGTTTTAATTAGACATCATAGTAGCAGGCAAATTGACCTCCCCTTGCTTTTTCTATCAAGTGTCAGTTAGTTTAAGGTGAAGTCCCAGAATGATTTTGGCTGAGGGGGGAGTGGAATTAGAGCAGTGGATCAGCTCTGTCCATGAACTGAGTTTGTGTGTCATTACTGAAGCTAATAAGTTTCCTTTCTCAAGCGTGTACTCATGTGGCTGAATTGGTGAATGTCAGTAACCGCATGCTGAGATCCTGCTTAGTAAAACAGAATATTAAATACATGTATGGTCTGCTATTTTCTAGGTCAAACTAACAGTCATCAAGCTGTATGTGGATTCGATTCTGAGGGTGCTGAATTGCCCCTCTGCTGTAATGAGAGGCAGGGGATAAACCAGCCCTTAGCCCACCTTTTATATGTCCTCAGTGCATAATAGGATTGAGCTGCTTGTCATTTGAAAACCTGAAGCTGCATCTGCCTCATATATAGTGCTCTGTATATGGTAGTGCTACTGAAGCTAAAACAGTTGGTATGGAGCAATTTAAATAAGCCTGACAGCTACAGGGGTACCACAGAGACTGAGCAGACAGTGGTTTATCACAAGTTGCTGCACTCTGGACTGGGTATTTATCTGTGTTGGGGGAAAAGACAATACAAGCAGTCGCTCTGCTCTTCCTCGCTTTCATTCTTCTACAGGATAAAGCAAAAACCACCAACACAATCTACATCAAAGAGGAATACTGTCCTTTTGTGGCTTTTGGTCTGCTTTCCAGTACCACCCCTTATTTTTATCGTTATGCATTAAAAGGGCAAAGAGCCTTGTCACAAATATGTTGGATTGTATTTATGACTTTAGTAATGACACCACATAACTTTTTCACAATACTCCAGCGGATAAAGTACCCTGCGAGTGGAAGTATGGGCTCATTTCCCTCCTCTCTGTGTAAAGATTCAAACCTCTCACCTCTCAAAAGTATTCCCCAGTCACCCACCTATAAAATAAAATACTTTTGTAGGGCTCCTGGGGCTGCACTATCGATGAGTGGGTGTGTGCAAAGGGATTTTAGTTGTAATGCTCACTTGCAATTGCCATAGAAACCAGGTAGGTGACAGGCATTGGTGTACACCTGCATTTCCTGCGTAATATGTTGCCAAAATATGGTTAAGGCAATATGGTTGATGTCACGAAGACAGAAAATAGTCCTGGGACTGCCATTTTTAAGTTGTCTTAAAAAAATATGAATATTTTAAGAGAACAAAGAAATGGCCTGATATTTGGCTGGTGGAGAGAAGTTAGTTTCTACTATTATTCCCTATTATTTATATTTTTACTTTGTGATTTAGACCCTGCTGGGATCAATGCCTGTGACACTCTTTCTGGATTTCAAAACTAAGACTTCTGAATATGGCTCCTAATAACTTAAAGCATCTGGAAATGGCTAATTGAAGGAAAAGTAAGCATACTTTACATTTGTTGCTATCTAACAAAATAACTGGAAGAAGTAGTATCATACCATATGGCAAAGTCACTGTGAGCTCTGTCTTTCAGCATAGCTGCTTGTCTTTTTGTGGCAAAAGAAATATTTAAAAATAATAAAAATCAGTATTTTCTTTATTATGTGATAATTTTTGTTAGATTGTAGTGATATGATTTTTTACAATAGTTGACTGAAAAATACCATATTCTGAATGTTTTGAAGGTTGTGACTTTGTTGAAATTTCATTTAAAAGAATACCATCATGTTGAAAACATTCTGAAGTCCCATCACATTTCAATAAATGTCTCTATTAGCAAATTTTATGTTCTTGCATGTATTAAGTTTTTAAAAGCTGCAGAAAGCTTAACAAGGAAATTAAACATTCCTGTTATCTGAATAAAATATTTCAACATAATTCTACAAAATTTTATTTCTGAGAGGATTGTTTTTGTGTGCGCGCTGAGTAAATAGATTTTTATATTGAGTCTTGGCTCTTAGCACATTTTGCAAAGCATCCTTATTGCTGACTTCACCAGGCAGCCAGGGTTAAGGTCAGAAGATATAATCAGCTTGATAATCAGCAAATTTAAAAACAGGTCACCAAAAATAGATAGTGTTTCATGCAATACGAATAGCAGCAAAATTTGTCAACTGTTTTGGTTAAAAAGGTGAGATTACTTCACCTAATATTGCTCTTGTTGTTCAGCTAGAGTGCATACAGCATCATAAAGAAGGCCTAGATACTGAAATAGATATAGAAATAGAATTGTCTCTGCCTGGTTTCACAAAGGAGAAAGCACTGGTTTACATCTTAACTGCAGAAATGACTCTTTAGTTACAGGTAAAACCTTTTTCGTTTTCGTTTCAAAAGTTCTTGGTTTACACCTTAAAGTTCATTAGTACAGCTCTTATTACACAGAGTAGGGGTTGCCTGGGGTTCTAAAAACAGTCAAAACAGCTTTTTCTTTTTGCAGGAGACACACAGTGTCTTAGTCAGTGTGTGCACTTCTCCCAGTGCACAAGGCTGTGAGCTTGCTGTGGGTCCCCCCACGCTGCAGTCTGCCTTGCGTGTTGGGTCTTGCTCACCAGTCATCTGCATTGGCTGCTGGTCCTGTTTGGCATCATTGCCTCTATGTCCTCTCTCTCTCTGCTTTGCCAAGGATCTTTACAAGGTTGCTCCTTGTCCAATACCACCTCCCGTTTGGAATGAGTGTTTTATTGCGGTGCATAGTGAGGAATGCAACAGCTCTTTCATGCTGTGGTGCAAGCCTGCTCTTTGCAATGCTTCATTCTCTAGCTCACAAAACATTGAGTTGCATTTTTAGTTACACAAAGTGCTGGGATAGTTACTGCTGTGGCAATGTTCAAGTCACTCCAAAATATTATTTTTATGTTCTTAACTGTTATGAAAGCAGATAAATATCAAATAAGTCTGATAGCAATACTTCAGAAGGTGGGCTCCTCAGCTACTGTGGGTCCATCCTCAATAAATAATGTGGCTTTTGGGGTGAATTAGAACATATGTACTTATAACTATGCCAGGAAATAATAGTGAGAGATTATTTCCCAAAGCATCTTCATGCATCTATTTAACTTCTACTTGGAACTGAAGTTAAGAAAACAAAATGCACATTTAAAAGGTATGTTGGAACGTTCTTCTGAAGATATTAATAGTTCATTTGAATTCAAGGTAAATTTAGCTCAGACCTCTTAAAATTCCTAACAGGAGATGTATTCTCAAGAGAGAATGTTTCAGAGCAGATGTGCTTTTGTCTAGGTGGAGTCCTTTTTATCCTGAAATGGTCATCCATCCTTAAAATATCCCAAAGAAATTTCTGTAATTCTCTAAATTCTATTCTTGCCTATTGTTCATCCATATAAAGACAATGCCTATATGCCCATGTTAAGATTTTCAGTCTCATAATAAATAATCTGATTTTTCCAAATGGGATAAAAAGAACCAGCAGATACACTGGTTTTAGAAACTAGTTTTTTCTGACTTGCTTTCTCTTCCAAACTTGCTTTACATTTCTTTTGTTGATGAGTTTTACAGATATTTTTTTTTCGTTGCTATTATTAAGGGTTTGTTTTGGCTTTTTTTATTTAAGGCACAATTTTAATTGAATACAAAACACTGCTTATCACAGAACCCTTACACCTGGCTGCTAGAAGTCAAAAAGCTTTCATTTTTTTTAAATCTCTCTCATTTTTCCATACTAGAAGTCCTGGAAAGAAGAGTGTATGTCACCAGCTCTGCCCAATTAAGAATATTTTGTGATTATTTGCATTAGTTATACAAGCACACATTCTACAGGCTATTTTTGAAGTTTATTGTTTTCCTATGCCAGTGGACTTGGTATGGATATTGAGTTCCCTGACTACCCTAAAGCTGCCACAGCTGTAAACTGCAAAGAAAGGCATTTTCAAAGATTTTCAAAGAAAGTAGGAAGAATTCTTTGTGAACCAAGAGTAGAAAAAATATGTACAGAATAGTTGTTACTAGTGATTTTTTTGATATTTTTTTTTTTTATAGTCATGCCTGTGCTGCTTCATCAGCAATCCACTTGAAAATGCCCACTGGGCATTTTCAAGCACAAAACCGAAGAGACTGGTGATTAGCCTGTGCATATAAATTTATTATCAACTCCATAAAAATGTGTACACACTTAGCTGCTATAAATGGACATAAATTCCAATCAACTTAAATAATAAATTAAGAATTTTTAAGAATGTTACAAACTTTTGTAGCTCTGGCACCAAGGAAGGGAACATGAGGGAGTGCAGGATGTGCTATCAAAGATATTCAGCTGTAATCTGATAGGAAGTGTTTATCTTCCAAAGTTTACAAAAATGCACTCATTCCTTGCTGTTCCCACCGCACAGTTTCAGTTTGTTAGAGAAGAATTTCTGCTGTGATGACTTGACAACAAAAACCTTTCCTTAGACTGGCTTATCTCTGCCTACTGTTAAATGGATTCCATATGTGTTTGTCAACAGCATACACAGGTCAAACTCAGCAGCCTTACAGTTCACTGAAATATTGTCTCCTTCAGATGATCAACATAAGCTTATGTCACACAACACAAAGAAGAGATTTTTTTTTATATTCCTGAGGTTATCTAAATAACCTGCACTTTTATGTTCAATAGGTTGATAAGGACATTGCTCACTGTTTTCTGCATAGTTCCCTCAGTACAGCTAATGTTGTAGAGCATATCACAGAAGCCTGCAAACAAGAGTTTATATGCATTGTGGGACTGGCTACTTTTAATTTCTAGGAAAACTCCAGATTGTGTTTAATAATGCTGGTGCGGTGTTTCATTCTAACAACTCATAGTCAGTACCTATGCAAATATAACACAATAGACTTTCAAAACAAATCACCAGAATTTCTTAAAAGAAAAAGGTCTAAATGCAATGTAGTTTTCACTTCATCTACAAATAATTCCTTTTAAAATGATATGTTCAGAGTCTGTAAACAGTAGAGGCTCGCTGTTTATTGTCTCCAGTGAAATGATCTGTCTGAAGAGTACTGATTAACATTCTTTTAAAGAGCTCAGCTTGTTTCAATGAGAATCATGATTGCTTTTTGATATGGCAGCCGCTGTGAGTATTTACACTTCTTCCCACTTCAGCTGTATGCTGCTGGAGGCTTTACAGTCTCAACCAGGCATGACTTAAATGATCTGAAGTCATTTTTCACATGTCCTGGAAAAATTAGGAACCTTAATGTAGAGGGATGTGAGTGAATAATTTCTAGTGAATAATTTATTCAGGAAATGTAACGTCTTTGTTGTTTAACTTTTCTGTGAACAATGATTTCAGGAATATATTTGCTATTTGTCACTGCTCAAATAATGATTTTTGTAAAAAGGTCCTATCTTCTACTTTTCCTCTCCATTATATGCAGACGGTATTCATTGGTTGAGATAAGTTACTTTTGCTTTATGATTTTGTATTTCGATTCCCAAGAGGTTTAGTATGTCTATGAGTAAACTAGTAATTAAATGCGGATGCTGGAAAGAGCTGTCTTCCAGAAAGTCATGTTTAAAGCTCATGTAGGCCTAGCCAATATCCAGTATACTTACCAATTTACATGGGCTAGTAGCTTTCCTTATTCAGTTGTTCAAGTAGTGATGGCTTTGAGTGAGAATTACTGTGACCATCATAAGAGATGGAGGCCAAAGTCGTATGCTAAATTAACTCAATGGAAATTTTATGGACATTTCTGAACATTTTATGGATGTTTTACAAGGGCTGCCCATAGACCAAAGGCATGATATCTGCATATTATATAAAAGCATGGGAAGGGATGAATGGTTAATGAGGAGGTATTGGATAGTGTGGGACCTGAGCATGACATAAATATTATGGAATAAGGGTTGGAGAATGTGCTGGTTTTGGCTGGGACAGAGTTAATTTTCTACATAGTAGCTCGTATGGGGCTGTTTTGGATTTGTGCTGAAAACAGTGTTGATAATACAGGGATGGTGTAGCTATTGCTGCGCAGTGCTTACACAGAGTCAAGGCCATTTCTGCTCCTCACCCCACCCCACCAGTGAGCAGTCTGGAGGTGCAGAAGAAGCTGGGAAGGGATACAGCTGGGACAGCTGAGCACAACTGACAAAAGGTATATGCTGTACCGTATGACATCATGTTCAGCAATAAAACCTGGGGGAAGAAGGAAGGAGGGGACATTTGGAGCGATGGCGTTTGTCTTCCCAAGTAACTGTTATGAGTGATGGAGCCCTGCTTTCCTGGAGATGGGTAAACACCTGCCTGCCAGTGGGAAGCCGTGAATTAATTCCTTGTTTTGCTTTGTTTGCATGCAGTTTTTGCCTTACATGTTAAACTCTCTTTTTCTTAACCTGCAAGTTTTCTTTCTCACTTTTAACTTTCTAATTCTCTCCTCCATCCCACTGAGAGGGAGTGAGCAAGCAGCTGTGTGGTACTTAGAAGCTGGCTGGAGTTAAACCCTGAAAGTAACAAAGAACTGAAATAGGAAGAAGGAAGAACTAAACCACACGAACTCCAGGTTTAGGAATCTAATTTCTAGTTGAAACACTGTCCATCCATCAGTATTAATCTCAGGCTTTCCATGCAAAATGTCTGGAAATTAGTCATTTATGTATTAGGGCCATACACATGCTTTAAGAAGGTAGAAATCAACCCATGTATTGGGAAGGTGGTGGTATTTTCTAGGGGGAACATATTGCTCTGGAAGGTGATTACTTCTACCAACCTTGTCCAGAAAGAGTAGAGGGAAGATAAAGGTATGATGCTCCCTTTTATCCAGAAGTCATTGAATCACTGATTCAGGATATTAGAGGTGTAAATCCCTTTCCCACCTGTGGTGATCCAAACCTATAAATAGTTGGTAGAGTAGTGGCATTTGTGATATGACCTTCTTCACAGTCTTTATGAATTTTTAGTCTTCCTCCTCTCCAACAGCCTGACTCCTTTCCTCCTGTAACAATTATGAGAGCACTAGTTTTAAAATGGTTTCAGGAACACTTTCCATTTATGAATGCATTTGCAGGAATGTTTCATTAGTTTCCTGTGAATGTTCTTACGGATAAAAATATCACTGACCTGACTATACATGAAAAAAAGCCTTTATGAAGAGACCATTCTTACACTGCTGCCTAATTTTAGGTTTCCTCAGGGGAATATGATGTCAGAATGGAGAAAGGACACTGCTCTCATATTGATAAAATACCACAGCTGCAAACCACTGCTACTGTACGTGACACAGCAGATGCAAAAAGCAACATTTCAGAGCATGGAGAGATGTTGTTTGGATAATGCAACAGTGCATTCTAAGATTGTCATTCACAATTAATTCAGCACCAGTGGTTGTCTAGACAAGAGTCATCATGTTTCATTTACCTCATCCAACACTACTGCTCCTTCCAAGAAACTTCTTATTTCACACTTCACAGTTTGTCCCATTCTTTGCACTGTTCAACATGAGTAGAGGGAATCTTGATGCCACTGAGACACTTGTTTCACTGGTGAGAAACTGCATGTATTACTGAGAAAGCAGTATGATCTGTGCTATGTATTTGAAAGATCTTCCTTCACGCTGGTGTTTCATATTCGTTTTCTTTGACCTTTTAGGATTAGAATTGCCTTTGAAGGAAGATAGGAGAGAATCTAGTTCATATTCATCAAATTTCAGTCATTGCTCTTTTTTTTATACCTACATTCTCAAGTTTTGCAACTCCAGTTTTTAAGTTTCCCTTTTCTGCCTCTATTTCAAAGTGGTAAACGTGCTTTCTTTTTGTTCTTTTCTGCCTCCCACTTCCACAAGAATAATCATTTTTTCTTGTCCAAAGCCATAAATATTCAAACTAAAACTGATAAGTGCATTCACCCCTTATATCTCATATATCACCTTGGCTGATCTTCAATTCTAATGTTCTCTTCTTCTTCACTTAATATTAATAATTGTTCAAAGTACTGTAGAATCAAGTCCAAAACTTGTCTTAAACAAGGACCCAAGTATGCTATTTGCCATGACCTGAAAGAGCAAGTCTTTTTAGTTCGACGTGGACAGACAGAAGAAAGACTATAAAGAAATAGACGTCATAACCTTTTTTATTATTATTTTTTGTTTTACTCCTGAGAAGTCAGCAACAAAATTAAAAGGAGTTAGGTCATACCAAGATGAAAGGTAGACCAGAAGTACAGGAAATGTGGGAATTATCATTGAGAAAGGAATACAATACAAGAGAGTTAAGAAAAGCATTGGCATATATTTGTAAGTATAATCTTAAAACTGTAGTAATGTCTTTATTTCCAGTGATTAGCTTAAGTCACATAGCTTTAGGAGAGGACAATTTTTAAGAATTTTCTCTTCCTGAGAAAGTTTCTTCTATATATTGCAAAGATTGGACTTCAACTTTGATTAAGAAATGGTAGATGCCTGTTTTGCCCCAGAGCAATCGTTGTATACAATACATAAGAATGTCTCAAATTGTTAGTACACATAACAAAACAGACAGCAGGATCTATTCCATATTATGAATGTTAATAAAATCTGCAAGATTTGAGCCAAATTCAGCTAAGCCAAAATATTACCTCTACATTAACATGTAAACTTTGACTGTGTGATATAAAAAGTTAGGAGAATTGATTAGCAGAGGTTGTAATGCTCAGAAGATTATCTCTTTACATGACAGAAATGGAGGGCTTCCTTTTAATTCCACTGTAAATATATCTCAGCCTTATCCCTCAAAAGAATGTGTCTGTCTTTCTGTGTGTGTATGCACATGTATGGCTGCATCTCTGGAATGCAAGTTCAAGGATATATATACCAGATATAGGTTACAATTTCTTCCACTGTTTTTACTTTCAACTTTTCTGATACGTAGATCATATTTTGGCTTTTCAGAAATCATTACATGGGATCTATCTTAGGTATGATATGCTTAATAGGACTTAAATGAGGGATTAACATCCAGCCACTTTGAAAGAAAAATCCCATTAATATTTAAGACATTTAAAACCAGAGGGATTATTCTGTCATCAAATGTGACCTGTGATTGCCATGGGACATAGCAATCTAAATTCTCATTCAATGTACAGAGATTGATTCCTAACTCTGATCCCATAAGATCTCTTTCTATTACTATTTATTAGATTTTCAAATATGTTTTTCATGGTTTCTTCCATACTTAAGTTCATTCTATAAAAGTTACTTCAAAGCTACCAAGTAAATGTCCGCCTTTGTTATGATGTCTACCAAAAGTCTTGACAACTCTTCCATGGACAGAAAATTGTATGACAAACAAGGTCTCTTACTTGTGAGGAATCTTGTTTCCTGAATGCAAAGGCAGGTTTCATTGAACTTCAGTCTAAACCAAAAGTGGGAAACTCCAGAGAGAAAACCTAGAAACATAGTGTTTCCAAACTGCAGTATACTGCTGCTCAACAAATTTAATCTTTCATACTTCGGTAGTCTGTGGTTTTGGGAGACTCCTGAGGTGAGGTCGTGCAGGGCTGAGGAACCAGCACAGCTTGTGTTACCGCTTTTGGAGTGACTTCCTTGTAAGAAATCATGAAGTTTAAGGACTTAAAGACCCAGGTCCCAGCCCCACTGCCAGCACTCTGGGAGTCCACAAAGGAGGATTATGGGAGAGATGGCAAATATTTCAGTCTCAATGAAGGTGGCTAATGAAGGTGGATAATGCTTAGTTTTGTGGGAAATGTTCTAAATGGTTCTTATCTTCTACCCAGCACGCTGACAAATAACTGCTTTACCGTTGGGGTTTTGTCTGTTGGCATCTACCCATCCTTTCTTCACTAATTTTAAGTTTCCAGGCTCTTCAGGGCATTCATCTTCATTATTTTGTTTGTACTGCTTTGAACACAAAGTACATATCCACCTTTTGTAAATGATGCTTTAACACTTACTGGTAAGACTAAGAATCTTTCTACTCAATACACTGGTAACTTAAACAGGAAAAAACTAATAAACATAAAACAAATGGGAATATTCCTGGTTTAAAAATTTATCATTAAAAGTCTGATTTGCACATTAATTATATTCTGAATAAAAATGTTTTCCATAGATCTATTTAGTCACATGTGCTTATTGGAACAAGAGAAGATAAGAAAATAAGGACTTAATTCCCCAATTTTCCATGGCCTAACGGAAAAAGCAGAGGACAGTTGTCTTCCAGAGACAAAGTTACCATTTCATCACTATCACACATGAAAAATACTACCACAAGGAACTTAATCCACCATTGTTTTCTTTTCCTCTTGCCTTTTAGCAGATGATGAAGCTAAATTCCAAGGGGAATCAAATACCTATAAGAGTAATTTTACTTGCTACCCATGACAGCTTTGCAGAACCACAGTACCTTTGAATAAATGGATGGACTCCTTTTCAGCTCATGCATTTTCAATGGAATTGGAAAGTGATTTCTGCTTATGAAGTTACCTGCAGGTACATTGACATGAAGTGATGCTATTACTTACACATGATTACTCACAGAAGCGTTGGTTTTACATTTTTTTCCTGCCCCGTAAGTGATCAGTTATTGAGGGATGGATTCATATTGGCCTGGAAAGCAAAATGCATCATTTTTGCACTATTTCTTATAGAATGTTGGGTAATTATTTGAAATATAGCAGTTTTACTAAAGCATGTTGACTGTTCTGTACTTCATATATTGTTTCACAGTTGTAGGAAAGTTACCCACCAGAAAAGTCAACTTTAAAAGGAAATTCATCAGTATTTCCTCTATTCTGCAAAGTAGAAACTGAGAAAACCGGTGCTGAGATACAAACCTCTTTGCAGTAAAAACTATGCTAATCCTTTGACCATAGGTTCCCTATGAGGCATAGTTTATCTATGGTTGTTGCCCTGTAAAATACATGCAGTTATCAGTGGGTGACATGAAATATATCCATAGTTATTGTGAAATACTGTGCTAACTAAACTCAGTATCTTTTTGACAGAACTAGGCAATTAATACACTTAATTTCCATTGGAATAATACTGCCTGTTTTTCCTGTTTAATTACTTTTGAAACTGAGTAACTTTTAGAAATGTTGTTGTGATTAACGTATAGAGCTGTTAGATTAAAACAGATCCTCTGTTCTAGATGCTGTACTAATGGCTGGTGAAAGATGAACACTGCTTCAAAAAACTTATAATTGAGAAGGCAAGATGCATAAAGTGAGGAAAGGAAATCTATTTCTAATTCAATTAAAAATATTAATCTAAAATAAGGATGTAAGTAGGCTGTGTAAAACATAACCCAGTTCTTTGAGATGTATTCGCTTTCTTTCAGTGCACACAAACTACCATGAAATATATGTGAACAGCAAACATGTATACAGCAGTTAGAGTTGAAAAATATTTCACTTTTGCTCTACTTCTGGCTTATTCCTTCTCTTCAGCTCTGGTACATCCCAAATTTCAGCTGTCCCAGACTCCTTGCATTGAGAAATCCCTTTCATAGAGCCAATGAAAAAGTGATCTGAGAGTCTCTGATGGCCATGATATATTCCTGGGTTAAAGGATTCCTACAAACAGACCTCAGCTCCGTACTGCTGTAAGTCTGTTCTGTGCACACATACTAGATGCATCTGATAGAGCAGTAATTAATTAAAAAGGCTGAACTGCAACATTCCCATTGAATAACTCCCCATGACAAATACTGCTTTATAAAAATGGGTCACTGTTTCTGACTCTCAATCACTGAATCTAAATGAAATCCAAACAATCTATTTCAAATCCGTGTTAGCATACAACAAGTATTCTTCTGTTCTGCTGCACACATGGGCTTAGTGAAAGTGAAGACGCAGACTGGACAGATTGAAGGAGAGGCTGATAAACACAAAAAATTCCAGTTGTTTACAAAAGCTTACCTTGGTGGTGTACAAATGCTCAACCACTGTGTTCTTCCATTTAAAAAAACAATACTGTCAAGAACATCTACCAGTTTCTGCTAGGAATCATGAATGTATCATCATCTTTCTTTTCTCAAAAGTAGCTGGCAAATCTAATTAAGCGTTAGCAATCTCGGTTGACGGTTGGACAAGATGATCTTTACGGTCCCTTCCAACCTAGAAGATTCTGTGATTCTGTGATCTCCTTTCTTTTGGCATAGCAGGAAAATGCACCTCCATTCCACAGACACATGGAGGTCAGAGCTGGCTCCTCTAAAGAAGGGTGACACAAGGATTGCAGATACTGTTCTGGCTGCTTACACTACATTGTTTTTATGCACTTAGTTTAATTGTCCTTATTTCTACTCAAGCTATGTGATAGGCACATAAATGTGATCTACATACAGCCCAAGTAAAGCCTATGTCTCTTAGTATATACTGTCATTTATTCTGCCAAATACTGACTTGAAGTTTCTAACTTGTAACTGTAGAGAGAAATATCTATTATCGGCATATCGTGTTCATTAATGTCTGCCTTACTCAGACACAGTTTATTATTCATAACAATCAAATTTAGTCCACACTATTGTCAGGAATTAGAACCTTCCACCTACATTTTTTAATAAAGAGAATAGCTATCTCCCATATGTTAATTAGGGCAATGATCTAAATAGGTCATTTATAGTAATATGGACATAGTATGATAATGAAAATATAGCCATTTACAAAACGTTAAATAGGTTTACAAATGTCAACGAGATGAAATTCATCTTTCCTAAAACTGAATCATAATTTTTACCTTCTCAGGCTTAATAATAGGTAAAGTTCACACAAAATAATTAATTTGTCCAAATTCTAAATGGTGTCCTTACTCAGCAATAATTTATTCTGAGGTCAAAATGGCTTTTTATGGCATTTCAATGAGATCATAGTCAATGGTAGAAGAAAGGCACCTGTGCTCACATCTTCATTTATTTCTGATTTTCAGTACACTTATATCAGTAATGCACATAAAATTTCTACCTTTCCATCAGCCAAGAGCCAACTTGTGTTGTTAAGCATCTATCATGGTTTATGCCAGACTGGCCACTGAAATAAGCAACAGATGCTCTCCCCCACCTCTCTCACCAAGGAGAGGAGGGAGAGAGAGAAAGAGATTTAACAGTCTAGAAAAAACTTTACTACTTTAATGAAATACTAATAATAAAGTAAAAAGAAAATAATGAAATATATACAATAAATACAATACGACATCAAGCACATCAAGGGATAATGATCATGTCACCAGCAGGCACTGGGAAAGTGCCAGACTGGACTCAGTGACAGACAGGAACTGGATTCCAGATCTGGATTCAGAAATGCACAGATAGGAATCAAAGGCAGACAAACAGAGAGTCCTCCTCAGACGCCAGCCACTGAAGCAAGAGGGATGATGCTTTGATCCCTCAGCTTTTATACTGAGCATGATGTAGATGGGATGGAATACCCTGTGGATCAGTTTTGGGTCACCTGTCTTGTCCGCTTTTCCACACAGGTGTGACGCCTCTAACCTTTTCCGTTTCCAAGCCTCTGATGGGGCAAATAACAAAGTGAGCTGACCTTGGNCAAGAGGGATGATGCTTTGATCCCTCAGCTTTTATACTGAGCATGATGAAGATGGGATGGAATACCCTGTGGATCAGTTTTGGGTCACCTGTCTTGTCCGCTTTTCCACACAGGTGTGACGCCTCTAACCTTTTCCGTTTCCAAGCCTCTGATGGGGCAAATAACAAAGTGAGCTGACCTTGGTTGTTACAGCAATAAGTATAAGCAAGAGCCTCTCTGCATACCTTTCCTTGGCATAAATTAGAAATAATCAGGTCTTCTTAGTCTCTGTGAGTGAACAGCGTCTGAACAATATGCTCTTAATTTCAGAGAGTTTAGTTAGTTAGAAGAGGCTTAGCTGAAAAGTAAAGTTACTGAAGAGAAACTAGGTTCTATTTTACCTCAAACCAGGACACCATCTAAACACAACTGCTTAGAACTTTATCTTTTCTCTCTAAATTTTTGTATGAAATAGCGATTGCATGTGTGAAAAGTGAAGAAATTTAGTTTAAACAGATATCCTCATTCTCTCTCCAAGGTTTCTTAGAGATTCTGAGTTTCTCAGAGATTCTAAGATCTGTGTGTTTGGAGAAATAATTGTTGCACTGAATTACAGGTTGCATGTTATTAAATTATAAGTTATATGTTAACAGCTGGTTTACACTTATCAGAGCTAAATGTTCCATGGCAATTTGATGTTAGTGCTTCTGATGGGAAATCTGTATAGGAGATGAAAAATTCTATTAGAGATTTGCAAAGAAAACATATATTAATAGTAGATTGAGACATATCTAGTTATTTTTCAGAATGTAAGAAAACAAATCATCTCAGAAGCTGAAAAGATAAGTTTCAAAGAAACAAGGAGACATGTAGCCTGGGAAACTTACTTATCCTCCAAGCACTTTTGGTGGTATTACTATTTTTATTTTACTTACTATGATTCCTTGATTCACCTAGATGAAAAGAGAATCTTGTCTTTCCAAAGTTCATTATTGGTACCTAACCTATAATTGACTTACAAAAGTTTCAAATAATTGAAAACACATCTCACAGACTTTTGTGAATTTTGTGGTCAATAGCTTCCTGAACAGATGTCTATGGTAATTGATTATTCATTCTATGCAACCATTCTCTGGAGCATAGAGGAAAGTCACTGTTTGATTCTTACAATGATAAAATAAACTGAAAGCAAACCATGACAAACAGCATTGGGTGAAACAGAGATATAATGATGAAAAAACATAAATATCATCCTTAATACATTTAAGACAATTGAAATATCTGCAGATGTCAGATAATAAATATTATTTGCCTGGTATTAACATATGGGTTTTTTGTCCAGCACAGTGGATTAAATCCTATACATCTGGCCTGTGTCCTCCTTTTCAAACTTGGGGCCTAGCCCGAAGGTTGTGACTAATAGTACCATAAGTGCAGTGTAGCCAGGCATCTTTCTCTCACTGGCTTCCTATTTATATCTTGTTACTAAGAGTTTAATGTAAGTATTTAGAATAAAACTTGTAGCTTCATCATGGGCAGAGGATGCTGGTGGAACGGGATAGATTCATGGGACAGATGTTGTGTTTCTTCAGAATGGTTAATAAAGAGTGACTAAAAGACAGAAATATTGGTGAAAAAATGTGGCTTCAAGTGCTCTCAAAAGTGAAAAATATTTTTATGGGATGTATTCCAATTCCATTTAAATATTCTTACAGTATTTTTTGAGAAAAGTCCAGTGGACATATCCACTGCCAGAAGACACCCATGGAGCAGAAATTCTTATGTAGCTAGAAGCTTCACCTCAGAGGTAAATGTCTCTGCTACATCTAAGTTCCTGAGCTGGCTAAACCCCACTTTTCAGCTCTTTTGATGTATGACACATTGCTCTCTTCTGGCCGCCGGTCAGAGATGCTCAGAAATACCAGTGGATAGTATTTCAACAACTTTGGTCTATTTGTTAATCCAGCCTATGGTGTTAAATTCTGCAGAATAAATTTTTCATTGACATTACCACAAGTCAATAAAAAGAATGGAGGATAGACTAGCTGGAGAACATGGAAAGAAGTTTAAATCTTTCCCTGTTTCTACTATATTTCATATTCTGTTGAAAAATTCATTCCATTAAAATAAGAAAATTCACAGCTAAGACTAAATGGTGGCATATCCTCTTGAGTATTTATTTTCCTTTATCCTTCCCCCTTGCCAACAATAGCAGTTGGCATATGAATGATATTTTCTACCTTCAGAATGCTCTAGGGTGATTTATTTAGTGCAAGTTAAACTGTGAATCTTGCTTAACTACACTTTTCAAAATTCAGTCTCTGTAATTTGCACCAAATAAGAGACCCTTATTATGGAACAAAGAGCTAATATTAGCATCCCTTTGAATAGTTGCGTACCACTGAGACTTCATTATCATAGTAAAAATGCTACAAAAGTAAGCATAAATAATGCAAAAAGCATTGGTCAAAACCTGATCTAATTTCATCAAATGATTCTTTACTGCACAAATAATCTAAAAGTCAGGGTCAGACTATGATTCAATGCAAAGCTATCATAACCTGGCCCCTAAATTTCTTGTAAATAAAAATAACAAAAACCCTACACCAATCCCTCCCCACTAAAAAAACCAACCAAACCTCAAGCAAAATGAAAAGAATAAATTTTATGATGCATAATTTTCATTTTTACTCACTTGTGAACTCATAAGACACATTAATTCACAAGTAGTCAGCCATCAGTCAATCATTATGGAGAATTTAAAAATGTAATAATTTAATAATTAATCTAATAAATTAAATGGCTTAAAATATGTTCAAGTCAAAAATAAACATTAATAGTAAATTTGTCACTACATCTTAATCTATCTCAACTCTGGATCTGATGGTAACACTTGGCTTTTTAACAGTAGATATGAAAGTGTGTTAGAAAGGAGGTTCTAAAAAGTCTTCAGTGATGGAGAGTCCATACCTTCCCAGACAATCCACTTTATGCAGATCTGTTTCAAAGTTGATGTTCTTTTCAAATGCCTCCCACAATCATCTTTGATGAACTCCAACTCCATTACTTCTTACTCTGTCCTCATTCAAAAAAAAAAAAATAAACAGTATCTTATTCCCTTCCTCTTGCAGTTTCCCTTTGCACATTAGAAGACTTTCTTCATATCTCACCTCAGTCTTTGTCTGTCTAGACTAAGTAACTCCAATTTTTCCAGTGATTCCCACTGATCATCTCAGTTACTTTCCTCTAGACTGTTTCCAAATGGAAAGCATCTCTTTTTAAGCACAGTTTCTTAAATCTGAGTTTACAGCTAAGGTGAATGTACAGAGTATCTGATTTGTTTCACAGACACTTATTCTGTTCATACATTTGTACATGAGGGTTACTTATGTAGAAAAATCACATCATTAATTAATTGGAAATTATATATAGATCTTTTGCTGGTCTGCTTTAAGGCAGAGCTGGAAAGGACAAATTTGTTGAAGTAGAGATCCTGTCTGCCAGTATGCATGTTAGATTTATGTGTAGGTTATTCTTCCTTGTTTCCCTTCAGGCAAGACATTTTTTTAATTCAAAAGTGAACATAAACCAAATCACTGGAGAATACTATCAAGACCAAACTAACTGAAAGTTAAAGAATATTTGATTCAACAATCAAATTCTTACCTTTACTTTCATTAATGAACCCATTAATAAACAGAGTTGCTTTACCAGTTGATACAGAGTTGTGATCAGTTTTGCTTCACAACAGGGAAGCCATTTTAATGTAAACATTGGGGTTTAAGAGCCAGCAAACAAGCTGGTAGGTGTTGGAGGCAGGTGAATCTGGTGGGGTTTTGGATCCAACAGAGTTCTCTAATCCCACTTGGCTAGACATTCTCATCCTCAAGTCCAGCCACTAGTGAGATGTACACATGCACACATACACACACGTGAGCAACAGATCACATTAACCAACAGGGAGAGAGCAGTGCCTTTACCAGTAACCACTTTAATGTGAACATCATAGAGACCCCAGTCCATGTGCAGCCACTCTGACATCTGATCTTCTTAGGAGCTGCCTCCAGATCACACTGGCTTGGACCGGTGGCCCCTAGACTTCCCAGTCCTTCGCACTCATGTTCCCTTGTAGGCAAAGCCACCTAGTGTTCACTCAAGGTCAGAACAGAGAGGGCACTCATACAGAGATAAGGTTTAATAAGAAGATAGGATAAACTGAAATTATTAGATGTGGGGTTGACCAGGAGCCTGCCTAAACATACCCAGCCAGTTTTATTCTTCTCCCCTCCTTCCCCTTCCCCACCCGCCCCCATTTTTCCAAACTCTTTTTTTCTTCTGACTCACCTTGATCTTTCCTTTTTCTTACCTTTGGTCCTTTCCCCCAAGCATCCTGTAATAAATCATCCATGTTTCCATAGCCCCCCTAAATCATCCTATAATAAGCTTTTAATGATCCCTGAATTCTCTATGCTCTATCCCAAATGTTTTCTTGCCCATGCTTTCAAAAATAAGTCCTACATTCTCCTTAGTTCTCCTGAGGCATCTTGATGGGTTTCATACCATGATAATGGTCTAATCATTCTCTTCTGAAGGTTTCAGGTGAAGCTGCTATATAATGCACCATTTTCACTTAACCCATTAGTAAAATTCCTCTGCTGCCTTTGCTCCTCTGATCCTTACCTTCGTGCATAATTTGCTTAGCCTTTAGTCAGGTAACCTAAGAGTATATACCCAACTACCCTCTCCATTATTGGTGTTGGATTTCAGCTATATCCTCAAGATGAGCTTAAGCTAGTAGAATTTTTTCTTATTGAAATACTTTATTTATAAATGTGGGATTCAACAGTATAAATTAGTTTTTTTCCCAAACAGAACATATGTATATGCACATTTGTAAGGAGAAACCACATTCACAATTTTTAATTTGTCAGACAACATACATTGTCTAAACTTCTTGTCCTCTTTTAGGAGCCCATGTAATGAACTGCTGAAAATCAAAAGAAAGAAAAAAATTATTGGCAAATCTTAACGGTTATCGATAACATGAAATTTGTACCTATTTAGTTCATGATGAAAGTATATTTTGATTCTTCATGAAGTGCAATGAGATGAAATTAATTTAACTTCTGTCTGAAATAGCTACTATTTGCAAAAATCTGTGCTTTTCATTCTTATACAGTCAATCAATTATATGCAAATTAATATTATTTAAAACACATTAATATTTCCATACCATGATGCAGATGTATACTTAGAACAATACAACCTGTGAAACTTAGCAAGCATTAATATTTTCCTTTGATGTGATATAAAACGAAAAAATACCCTGTGTCCACACAATATCAATTAAACAATTCTTTTTCATATGTTCAGACTAAATAAATTTAAATAATTAAGACTTTTAACACTTCCAGGAGGAAGTATCCACAACTTCTCTGGGCAACACGTTCCAGTGTCTCACCACTCTCACTGTAAAGAATTTCTTCCTAATATCTAACCTAAATCTACCCCCTTTCAGTTAAAATGGTCCATACTCTTTGGTTGGCCCTCTTTCCCCAAATTATCAAGATTATAATAAATATATCATTAATTACAATGAGTAGATACACATTGTATAAATACATTATAATGAAGATGTAATTCGGTTTATCTGAGAAGGAGCATATTTTATTCTTGTGTTTGCTTATTGAAGTTTGAACCTTTATACTGCTCTGCAAACACTTTTAAAGCTTTTGCTTTACTCACACAATGTGAGGACATTATTTTTCTGTTTTTGAAAGCTGAGCTTCTCATAGTTCTAAAAGCTGGCCATGTAATGAAACAAGTAGTAATATTTACAAAGACAACCACAAAAAGGGTTTTCATTTGCTCTTTTATTTGATTTCTTGGAGCTGAAAGTCATCCTGGCAAGATTAGGAATCCGTTCTATTTTAATGTCCATTGGTAATATGATATTTTTATATATTTCTATTCAAAATATTCAAATACTCTCCACTGTGTTATTTGCGTTCTTATAAGATTAATTGTTAATTCTAGGAGCATTGCCTTCTCTAAGTACCATGTTTTAGAAATCTATTTCAACGAATGGATTTTTACAGTGAGTCTCAATTTGATATATTACTTTTGAACATCCCCATACAAGAAGTCTCTGCTGTACCCTGCATTATGCAAAGTGCATCTTAATTTTATAGCTAGAATTGCATTTGAATCCTTGGAGGTATATATATTTTTTTGTTTACTGGCAAGTATCCAGATCTATCTGTTTAGAACCATTCCCAAGTTTCCCTAACCCTTGAAACAACTCTGAGTCTGAAGAGTTCAATTTGTAACCACTGTAGTCTCATAAGCTGGAAGTTCTGTACCGTAGCCTGAGGACTTGGACGCTGAACGTTGACTCACATTTCGTGTCTCCACATCTTCCAACTCCTCGTTCCCAAAAATTCCAGAGACCTTCTTTCAGAATGTGGGATAAATAGCACTTTCTGGATACTGTGTACTACATGAGATCATAGAATCATAAAATGGTTAGAGTTGGAAAGGACCTTAAAGATCATCTAGTTCCAACCCCCCTGCCATGGGCAGAGACACCTTCCAGTAGAGCAGGTTGCTCAAAACCCCATCCAGACTGGTCTTGAACACTTCCAGGGATGGGGCATCCACAGTTTCTTTGTAGAACTTGTTTCAGTGTCTCACCACCATCACAGTAAAGAATTTCTTCCTAATATCTAATCTAAATCTACCCTCTTTCAGTTTAAAACCATTACCCCTCATCCTATTGCTATACTCCCTCATAAAGAGTTCCTCTCCATCTCTCCTCTAGGCCCCCTTCCAGTCCTGGAAGGCTCCTATAAAGTCTCCGCAGAGCCTTCTCTTCTCCAGGCTGAACAACCTCAACTGTCTCAGCCTGTTCTCACAGGAGAGGTACTCCAGCCCTCTGATCATCTTCATGGCCCTCCACTGGATCAGTTCGGACAGGTCCATTACCTTCCTTTGCTGAGGACTCCAAAGCTGGATGCAGTAGTCCAGGTGGGGACTCACAAGAGTAGAGGATCAGAATCACTTCCCTCAACCTGCCGGGCCACGCTTTTGATGCAGTCCAGGATTTGGTTGGCTTTCTGGGCAGTCAGCGTGAATTGCTGGCTCATGGTGAGCTTCTCATCCACTAGCACACCCAAGTCCTTCTCCTCAGGGTTACTCTCAATGGCAGTTGCAGTCTTATTCGAAGTTATAATTCAGTTATCAGTTCATAGCATAATCAAAACTTATTTTTGAGAGAATTGAATTTTAAATTTCAAAGTGTGTCTCAAAAGTTGTGCTCAAAAACAGTCATGCTAAGACTGTTTAATACAGTCTAACAGCCCTGTCTCTGTCATGTGCTTGCTCATTGACACATAATTTTATTTTTCTGACAGAACTTTATTTTCAAAAGATTAAAAAGCAGATCTACATGGAACTCATTAATGATGGAAGTTAATTAAAAATATTAATTATTAATATTTGCTTTGTGCTGCATGCAGTTCATTGATATCCAGTGGTACTATTAAGTGGTTGACACTAATCACCTGGAATTCTCACTTTGACACACTAATGGCAATGTTTCTCCTTCTAAGCCCAGGGATATTGAAGTTTAGTGATATGAATATGTATTTGTGAAATCAAAGAAAAATAAGATACCTACCCGAGAATCACAGTATGTCGTGGCACCGTTCAGGATCGGAACCAAATATTCTAAAATATTTTATAGTTAGCACTGACAGCAGGATAAAATCAGTGTTCTTCCTGTTTGCACTGGTTGTTTAGATCACTTGGATGTGTTTTATATTGTTATTTGCAAAAGCTCAGTATTCTCTCAGATATTCATATGCCTTCAGATCACTCCTCAATAACACTCTCACCTTTGGCTGATTGATTCAAGGAATTTTGAGTCACATATTAATTACATATTTAAGCAATGAAATGTTTTTTCAGAGGATAATGATTTTTCATTTTAAGTTGAGTAAAATCTATAGCTCTGAGAACTAATGGAAATTTAGCAAGGCTTAATAAAATGCATTCATGCTTTGTCAATGTAGCCTTTTATTTAAAGCAAAGAAATTAGATGGTTAGGTCTCTTTAGAACTGAAGTCATAAGTTACTAATCTTTGAAGTAAACCTTGTAGCTATACAATTACGGATGATGTTATTTAGGGTAAAAAAACAAAGGAAAAAGAAAAAGAAAATAGATGCTTTGATTTCCTGATAATAGTAATTATAGAGTTTTATCTTCTTATTTTTCTTTCTACTCCATTTTTTTACTGTAGGCTTCTCTCATTCTGTAAAGACATCAAAGGGTAAAATTTCAGCCACTGGGGTTCAATAAATTTCTCTTTTTAAACAAAAAGTGGGAATTATAATTTCCAGCTGTAAGCTGGAACTCATGAGAGTTGAAAGATCTTGCCTCAGAGAAATCAGACTAGAAAAAGAGTAGAAAATGGGAGGAAAAAGAAAAGACTAAAAAAAGCAAACCCTCATGAATTTTATTTTAGTTTTCAAACACGATACAATAAGCTGATCAAGAACAATGTCATTTGCACAAGGTATTAATAATTTTGTATTACTACTTTCTTCTTTGGGCAGGTAAAATGGTCACACATATAGGAAGGGCTAGGATTTGCTGGGATTGTCAACTTGTTTTGAAGCCTGAACTCCACACCTTAGACAGAGGAAGATGTCTGGAGAGGCCGTGTCACATACAGGGGCTGTGTATCAGTGTTATCAATGTTATCCTCATCCAGAATGGAAAAAAAATCCTTACTCTTAGATGTCTTAAAATGCCCAGCTCTTACTGGGTAAAATATAGGTAATAATAAGAATAGTATAAAAATAATCACGAGTGTGTGTGCATCAAGGTTTTAAATTTATACATTATTTAAAAAAAAAAAAAGGTTATTTAGTCTTCCTATATTGATCTTATTCCTCAGTTAAATAAGCAATTTATAAATATATTTCCCTGTCACACCCACATAACATCTTTGCATGAAATCATTCTCCCTTCTCTCAGTTTCAGTTACACATTTAATTTTTCTTGGCTACTCTGAGAAATCTTCAAGGAGAAGAGACTGTTTTCTCCGTTGCAGTCATATTTATTTTTGTATATATTTATTTTGGTCTAGACAGGTTTCTCTTACCTGATACTAACAACCAGGGCCATTTATTGTGGAATCTCTATGAACTATTTTTAAAAATGTGATTTACTGCAGTCTGTTCAAATAAGCGCTGCAAATATGTTAATGAGTTCTGAGCCTGGATTTTGCATAAATTACTCATATTATATGGACTTTTTATTTATATTTTTATTCCTAATCATAGAAAGACTCAGCTGATATGACTGGAAAAGACCCTTCAGTCATCTGTTTCAATCTTTTTCCACATAGGAAAATTTTTTTCACTGCTAGTCTCTCTTTTAGAGGAGTATGTGTGTGTGAATACATAAATACATGCAAACATATATAGATAAGTATATATATTCCTAAAATTTAATATAATCTTTTGTGAAGCAGTTTCAACGTGTAGACTTCAATTTTCTCTCTGGGTACCATTTAATTACCTAATTTTTCCTAATGTTTAAAAAAAATAATCAGATGCAGTTACTTTTTGTTTCAGTTTCAAGTGCAGTTATGCTCTCTCATGCACTGTATATACTCTACCTCTCTCATTGTCTTTAAAATTGTGTTTACAACAGAGTTTTAAGATACGGTTGCACTCTGTATCTTCTCTTTCATACAGAAACATGTGTTTCCTTTCCTTCCTTCCTTTTGATTATATATTAATGTCCTTTAATCACTTGACAGAGAAAACTGAACTGTGTGAAGAAATTCGATGACAGAACTTGTAACCTGTCTGAGACCAACCTGTTCATGTGATTACTGAGTTACTCTGAGAAGAATCAAGCCAGATACTGTTTGCAAACTTGAATAAGGGAACTCTCCTCACAGAAATGGCTGCCTCAAAAATTCATGGATAGGGATACTTGTTAACACCTTTGGTAGACAACCAAGGTACCTCAGGAAGAGGTTTGTAAGGTTTCCCATTGCCAGGAATGTCCAAAATTCTTCTTACATATTATGTTATAGACTTGAAAGGTCTTAAGGGCATTTTTCTGAACACTCTCCTGTGAGAGTGTCTAGAAAAAACTGATTATGTGATGAAACCATAAAACTAGAAATCTTTTAGAGAATATGAGTGTGGGTGGCCATTCAACCACCTGGTACTCTCCTTCCATCTCCCCAGCTCTCTACCCATTTCAAATGCAAATGACTGCAAGTAATAAAACTGCTTATCAAATGTAATTTTCTGGTACTACCTTGGAAGAGGACAAGAATCCTACCCTATTACTCCTTTACTGAAATGCAGGGTTTACTCAGCTGTAGTACAAAGTAGCTTCGAAAAAGAAAACATTATTAAAAGAATATTTATTCAATAATAACAGTACTCACAAATTAGTGTACTCAATGAGGTCAGGACATTTACTGCTTTCTTGTGTTTTTAGTGTTTTCTCTGAACCTTTGGTAAGCTAGGAATTCTGTTTAAAAAAGAAGCATTTAATACAATACCCAAATAGAAGGTATCATAAAGGAGCTGGCTTAAAATTGCACTGGAAACTGTAATAAAGGCATTTTGTAACTTGAGAAATCTTTATTTGAGTTAAATATTCTAGTCATTATTTGAAAAATTAGGGGTTTTTTTCCCTTTTAAAACTAAATGTTGGAAATAATGAAAATTACATTCTTGGTAATGTTACCATCCTCTATCAGGATGATACAACAGTCAATATTGATCATTTAACTCCAAAAGTAATTCAGCATTAAATGTAATACAAGTCTACTTTGAGAAGCTGATTTTCATCTTTCACTGGTTTGTTGTTTAACCTCAAGCTTGAAGCCAAATGTATCATCCAAAATTATAGAATCACAGAACCACAGAATATCCAAGATTTGAAGAGACCTCTGGAGGTCTGATCCAATCTTATTTGAAGTTATAATTCAGCAAGCAGCACCGACTAGAGTTGATCACCCAGGACCACATCCAGATGGCTTTTGATTATCTCCAAGGATGGGGACACCACACCTTCTCTGGACAATCTGTTCCAGTGTTCAATCACCCTCAGGATAAAAAAGTATTTTCTGAAGTTCAGACAGATATGTAGTGTTTCACGTTGTGCTCATTGCCTCTGGTACTGTCAGTGGGCACCACTAAGAAGAGCCTGGCTCCCTCTCTTCGAACCCTCTTCCCTGGTATTTCTAAACATTGATGAGATCCTCTGGATCCTCAACTGTCTCAGCCTTTCCTTTGATCAGATATATTTAAGTCTCCTAATTCTTTTAGTGGCCCTTTGCTGGATCTGCTTGAGTATCTCCATATCTCTCAGCACAGGACTGTACCCACTACTCCAGATATGGCCTCACCAGTGGTGAGTAGAGAGGCAGGATCATCTCCCTCGACCTGCTGGCAATGTTCTTTCTAATGCAGAATTAAATTCTTTCATTGTTTTATAACAAAACAAAAATCATTCAGATGGTGAAGGGCACCCTTGGAGTGCTTCATTTCATGTGTGAGGTTTGCTTTAATTCAAAACATAGCATTTGATCCAGCTTCAAAATGATATTTTATTTCTCTTTTTTTTTTCACTTATTTTTATTTATGATCAAATTATTTGAGAATATAGTTTTTGGGATGTTTCTGGTGAAGCAGACTGCTTTTTACGTATTAGGAAAAAAAACATTGTCACAAAACATCACCTCAAGCAGTAAATAAGACTATCATTTTCAGATAAAAAAGAAATAATGAAATGTGAAAATAATATGCTCGTTTCCACGTCCAGCAGGAAGTATTGTCTAACAGTTACACATGTACTGTGTTTACTACCACACAATTATCCCTGGTTTCGTACCAATCTCCTCAGCCTCTGCTGGTGGTTTATTCCACAATTATTCTCTTGGCTCTTTGTCATGGTTCCCCAGCCCACAAGCTCTAGCTTCTAAACTCACTCTCTTCTTCCCTTTCAGCCACGTGTGCATCTTTTCTTTCCAGTTGCTCCTGTTTTTCCCTATGTTTAGTCTTTCTCCCTTACCTTCTCTCTTCTTTCTAATTTTATTTAGTAGCTTTTCTTAAATTCAGCCTCTTCTTTCTTCCTTTTTGGTTGAACAAGCAGAGCAGTAATATGAGAAAGTATTTCTAGTGTAGCATGGGATTGGAAAACCATCTTTTACACACTGAAAGCACAACAGGCTTTGGGAGTCTCAGCGTGGTGATGATTTATGAGCACTAAGAACTGTGAGGGGATGCAGTGTGTTTAGCAAGGATCAAATCTTGTGAGAAGTCGTAGGCAAAAAAATCAGTCTCAACTCAACTTCAGAGAATTACACAGTGCTTTTGCTAAAGACTGTAGAAGTTGGTAAATACAACACCTGGTAAACCTTTTCCTTCCCCTATAATGACATATTGTCAAATGCATTGGTTCTTCTCAAGAATTCTGGATTTTATTTGGAATATGGGCAAAACAGCATCTTCTCAGCAACAGCTGATCCAATTTTATTTAAAAATGTGAACTTGAGTTCCTGCTCCTCGCATCCATTTGGCTTGCTTCTGGTTTTTTGCCTAAATAATTGAAATTTAACAAATTTACCATACAAATCTGAAGAAATGGTAAACATCTGTAACTCATGATTTCTGGTTATGTTGTTTGTAAAAACTTTTAACATATTATTTAAACATAATTAATAGTAATAATAAATATAATTAATATCAAATATT
>VXAK01009094.1:79853-104471 GCA_013399435.1 Arenaria interpres
TAATTATTATGTATATCTTTTAATCTTAAATTCTTAATACAATTGTCTAGAGAATGACACTTTCATTTTGCGATGATTTCTTAACCTTCAAAATATTTTTTTTCCCATCAAACCAAATAAGATGCCTTCTTGAAAGTATTTAAAATATACAATTTTTTACATCTTTTTAATTGTACTGGAGCTTTCAGTTTGGGAACAATAAAAAAAAATTAAAAAGTTTTATAAGGCACTCAGTAGTCACCTCTGATGAGAAATAAATTCACACAGTTTTCAATCTCTTGATGAATGCGCTGTATCAGGTTAGAGGAAATATAAATTCAAGTCTCTGATCTTCTTTTCTTGAAAAAAGGGTCTGATATGAGAAGTTCTTCACAGCAGAAAATGTGACATCTGAGTTGCTTCATGCTTAGGATGAATGCTTTGGTGAGTTGTCCAACAAAATATGGTAATGTCTTTCTTATAACCAAAAAGAAATTTCTAAAATCTTTGAAACAATGGGATTTTGACTTGATTACAAATGGTTTATGTTTTTTTACTTTAGATTATGGATGTACTATTCTGCCTGTTAAGAGGACACAGATCAATTCCTCTCAGCATACCACTGAAGAACATTTCTCTCTCACAGCCACTTTCATTTCTGAGTGAACAAAAAGAGGATTTATTGGAGTTCTACAGAAAAGAGAAAAAGAAAACAAAAAATTAAATAGCTGAATGGTGCCTGTGAATAGGGCAGAAACTTCTCTTATGCAGCCTAATGCCTTGTGTAGCTAAGCCTGTATTTGATGCATCTCATTGTCAAAGTTTTAGTGACAGTATTTGGATGACTACAAATGTGAGCGAAATAAAACCTTTCCTTTCTAGTGCCCTCAATCTCTTGGAATAGCGGCAAAGGAGAAGATGAAAATCTGAATTTGTCTTCTTCCTCAAGCACTGAACTTTTCTTTACTGGATTATTTGGAAACCTCCCCCACACCCCTGCCTTATTCCTAACAATAAGACATTATCAAACTGGAGAAGACTGTGTGGAGATTTTGAAGAATTTCCATCAAATGAACTCTAGAAGAACAAATTATACAAAAGTGGAAGACCTAGGTAAAGATAGACAACTCTGAGGCAGAGCGTGAAAGAAACTTCTGAGGTCCCTTTTGACTATAAGATTTGATAAGGAAGAATGATAAGTAAATTAACTCTTCCTTACTTACCTGATTGGATTATTTTGTTTGGAGTATGAGCAAAACAACATCTTCTTGGCTATAGATGAAAACCTGAACTGTTCTAACACAGAAGCATAGATATTCAACCTCCCAGCACAGAAAACCAGACCTCTTACTGATATTTTAATCAATCCTTTCTTGTTCTAGATAAAAATTGCCTCTCCATTTCTCTTCTGTTGGGCTGATGAATAAGTGAACTGGTATATATTTCAGTATATATATTGTCATTGATATATATTATCAGTTTGGTAACAACATTGGCAATGCCTTTCACTGAGCATTCAAGGATCCAAAAGTTGTCCTTAGTACTTTGTTTGCCAGTACTGAGTCCAAATGAAATCACCCAGGATTGTCAGAGAGAAAGGAATTTCTTACCTTTACACACATAGCAAAACATAGTTTCAGAGACGCTCTTGTAAAGCAGCAGTCAATGATGCTGCTGTCTTAACCTGCAAGTGTTCAGGCAGACGTGTGCTTTGCAAACAGGTGGAAGAATTACTTTCCCAGCTGCTCATTGCCAGCTTTCCTTGCTAGTGATTATCATTCCCTTAAATTTCTCAGCAGAGCTGCTCATGTCAAAATTGCAGTCAAAGTGAGGGAGGTAAAGTTAATGGGTTCGAATACAAGATTTTTCCTAAGACAGAACACTCTGAAGCTGTCTTGGCAGCAGCAGAACTAGCATATCAGAGTGATGGTAAATTCTGCCCTGGAGTGAGGATGGACAGAGGCAGTGATAAGCAGCTGGAGATGTTCATAAGGTAATGTAGACCTAGAAAAGGATATATGTTTGAAGCATAGTGGTACATCATCATATTGCAAACAGTGTATTTCTTTTCCCTTTTTGTTCACTGTTAGTTTTCCCTCCTTCTCCAGCAATGTACATTTTATTTGTTAAATCAGCTGTTTGTGCTGCTGTGTACTGAACCATCTAGCCACATTCGCTGATTTAGAGAGAAATGCTTTATCCATGATTATTCTGTTGTTCATGTTAGGTTTATACATTCTCAGATCACCTGGGAGGCTTAGACAGATTCTTGATTACATTAGTGTTGAATTAACGGGCCGCAAGGAGCTTTTCTTGAGTTTATGTTTATACATTGGTTTACTGCTGGCAGAAAGAAAATGGGCACAATGTCCGCTTCTACCAAGCTTACCCACTGATTTTTGTTTAGTGAATCTGAACTGGAAAAATTAGTTTGTGCCAAATGAGCACTTCATTGGTACTAATTCATCTTGCTGAAAAATTCATGCCAGATTTAAGCATTGCTGAACCACAATTTTTTTCTTCCAGGATCTAATTCACAGCATGGGCTCATGGCTCTGAAACCATAGCACTGATGGGATGGAGAGATGGAAGAGAACCTCATCCAGATCTTGCATCAACGCATTAGTAATATGAAAGAATGCCTTCAGAAATACTTCCACTAGCTGGAGTGAACTAACTTGGCACATCACAAATTAAAATAGAGGGAGTTCTTCTCCTCCATCTCGTTTTTCCAATTCCTCTGTCTTGTCTGCACAGTCTTTCCTCAGATCACCTTGACATTTAGCTGAGGCTTCTGTGAGTTACTTCATTTCAGTAGCTCAGCAAAAATGCTAACAAAACCATAGACCAACTGTAGCTTATCAGGTTTTTGCCAAGCTGATAAATAGAATTGGCTCAGCAAGGTATCCTCCAAGCCATATAACACAAGGGAGGGAACATTGCAGACAAGAGCAGGGGAATGAACAGTGAAATTGTCACTTTTACTGGCAGAAAGTTACTCAGGCATCTCTTCTGGTCAGGGAAGCATACCAGAAGACTAAAAACGTGCTCCTTATCACCTGGGAGATCATTCAAGTCCCATTAAAGTAATTAAGTTTTCATACTTATTTTAATGACACCTGGATCAGGTGCTGTATAAACAGACCAGTGAATCACTACTAGTAAGTTATTGACATGCAAATGAACTCTGATCTTCGCTCTGGGTGGATATTATTCAAGGATGGTAAGTAGTTAGGAATCAAATACATGTTCCAAACTTGTAAAGCACTTTGTATGTATCCAGTAACTTTCACACCTAAACCTCAAAGTAGTGTTTTAAGAATTATCTGTGATCAAACATCATCACTACTAATTATTTTTTTAATTTTCATTCCTTTTCTCTGCATTTCCTTTGATTGATTGGCTTGATTTTTGCAAGGTATTGAAACTTTTAATCAGTACCTTAAAACTAAACGTATCAACTTTTAAATATTACAGAGAGACTTGTTCTTCAGGTAGTAAATGGAGGTGTTAATACTATCCTTTTCTTACAACTGAAAATCTTCAGTGTTGATCCTGCATGAAAGAGCTCTTTTCTTTCACACCACCACTTCAGTTTCAGTGCTATTTTGTGATTTTTTCAGATCTTTTAACTCACAGTATTTACAGTTGTCAAACAGCAGAAATTCACCATGTAGTTCATATTGAATGCACTATTGCACACCACTTTGGTTTTCCATATTGCTTTCTTTTTTTCTTTGACATGTTAGTTAATGCTTGAATCCTATGATCATGCTATATGTGGTCATAGGAGCTTTCTCAAAAAAGATAGCATTACACTGACATGATTCAAAGGGCTGATAGGACATTTTAGGATGAATACTGCAAACATCTTATTGCATATTCTGCTGTTGACTAGACTTTTCACCTCATACAAATCTGAGCATAGTAAATATCACCCTGGGTATGTGGAAGCCATCTAAGAAAAGCAACAGTAAAATGTGGAGATGGCAGTAGATGTAGATATTTAGGACTGAAGTGGCTGGAGATCAATACTTAGACATAAAAGACTTCCTCTTATGCTCTTCCCCCTAAAAACCTCCCTAGTAAAACATACTTGTCACTTATCTCAATTGTACTATAATGTAATCTGTATTCATCAAAATTCTACATTTATTATTTAAGCTGGCAGCTAGTGTAATTCAAAACCATGTAAGCTAATAATTTAAACTGTGATATTTTATGTGTTTAATGTATGAAAGTGCTATTATTCAATAATTTGGCATGTTTTTGTAGTAATAGCCACTCTGGAAGCTACTTTAGTGATATTTTTTGTGTTATTATGTGTTTCAGCATTGTTGTTAATTTCATTCTATAAATAATTTAAAAAATCATTGCAAATAAAATTCTCCATGTCTATTAATAAGGAGACAGAAACTCTGTGTCTTTATCCAGTTGCCTATCAAATTCTGTTTCCATTTGCTTATACAACAGCTCCTTCAGTTCCTTCCCTGTTCCTTCTGTTCCATGTATTTCTGTACATAGTTGTCCAAATAGTAGGACTCATAGTTTTGGATGCCTGTCTGTGTGTGTTTAGCACATGAAGCAAGCTGGAATTTTCAGTCCCTGAAACTCTCCAGCACTGTTAAGTTGGTGGCTAAAGAATACTACTGAATGCCTTTCTACAGGCTGCATACCTGCCCAAAGAAACCCACATTACTCTTGAATTAATATCATTTAGCTCTAATGGGATATGACAATAAAAAATGAGGATGCCTTTGCTCTGCTGGGAACTCTCCTCATCTTTTAACCTCACAGTATTCCCATGTTGAACAATTTGAAGCAAGCCCAACCCTGTGGCACAAGTTTTGCGTTTCTTTTCTTTTTAGCTAGAAATAAAACCTTTTCCTGCCACTAAGATAAACTCCATAATTGATTATAAACTTGATCACATTCTTTTTTTCTCAGATTATTTTTTTCTCAGATTGAAACTGTCCTTAAAGGACAATAAATGAAGGATGACTGTTTAGCTGTTAATTTTACTACATCAGCTTCCTAAACATATAATTAAATTGTTCTGAAATGCAACAGTATTAACAGCTCAGGAAATAGGATGCAATTAGTGTTTGTATTGGTAACTGTGTGTCATGAATGCAAGAAAGGTAACAAGTGGGATTTTGAATAGCTGTACTGAAACTTTTGCTTGGAAGTCAGCATAACACTTGTGAAAATAGCATTGTAACTCTCAGCCTTCATGCAGATGTACAAATTACCAAAAATATTTTAAATAAATGTTCAGATATATTTTATATCTTAAATATAACAAAAATATCCATATAGAATCATAGAATCATCCAGGTTGGAAGGGACCTTAAAGATCATCAAGTCCAACCATCAACCTAACTCTGACAAAAAAATAAATAAGAAATAAGCAATAAAAAAAATAATCACTAAACCATATTCCTGAGGACCATGTCAACCCGTGTTTTGAACACCTCCAGGGATGGTGCCTCAACCACTTCCCTGGGCAGCCTATTCCAATGCTGGATAACCCTTTCCATGAAGAAATGTTTCCTAATATCCAATCTAAACCTCCCCTGGCGCAACTTGTGGCCATTTCCCCTTGTCCTATCTCCTGTGACCTGGGATAAGAGACCAACCCCCACCTCTCTACAACCTTCCTTCAGGTAGTTATAGAGAGCGATAAGGTCTCCCCTCAGCCTCCTCTTCTTCAGACTGAACAACCCCAGCTCCCTCAGCCTCTCCTCATAAGACTTACTCTCCAGACCCTTCACCAGCTTTGTTGCCCTTCTCTGGACCCGCAGAGTCCAGATACATTAATTCTAAAGATATACACACATACAGACATAAATATCTATATATGCAAAACCAGGTATCTACATCTTTGTGTGTATTGCTACATGCCTGTGTGTATATTTGCAGTGATTTTTATCTTTAGGCTACTACATTGAAAATAAATGCATAAGGGTGGAAAATTGTCTGCATAAATTGGAAAATGCACCAGAAGATTAAGAGCATACAAACTGAAAATATTTCCTTTTGTGGCAATAATAATGCTGTAGCAGCTATGTGAATAAATATGTTGTAATTCTATAATATCTTTATGTAGCTCAGTAGATCTACAGAATAATATTTAAAATTAGCACATGTGCATGGTATGCTTACGTTTTGTTACTATTATGTCTTCTGTGGATAAAATAATAAAAAAAATATAATTATACCCGAGTAGCATTGTGATGAAATACTAATCCTACTTTCACTCCAAATTATTTGACCACAATTACCTTCAGTATAAAGAATACTATCTAGGCATACATGCTTGGTAGTGAGTAAATGTTGCAAAATACATAACATTATTTGCTCAGAAAACAGTACTTAGGTAATTTCACTTGAACTGCATGCTGGCTGAAGAAATATAAACAGAGGCTAATGAACAATGGCAAAATGCGAATTTGCTGGAAGGCTTTTACTGCAAGAAATGAGGTCTCTGTGATGTCTCATCTTATTTCTAATCTTTAATGATCTAAAAGAACAAAGAGCATATTCATGGAATTCAGTGATAATCAGTCTGCTATTACATGGAAGGGAATATCGAACACAGTTGAAACAGAGATAAAACAATGAGATGACATGTTAGAAACATGGCAGTAAACAATAATATGAAGTCAAATATTAAAATAACACAAGGTAACATATATACAGAGAGACTAGTCAACCAGAGGAAGCATTTAGTCACAGGCAAGTGCTTTCCACAAAGGAGGGAAAGAAAAACAGAAACAAAAACAAGAAACAAAAACATACCAGTGTTGAAACTGTGCTCATGATGTCACCTCAGAAACTGTCAGTGCAATGTGATTCGGCAAATGCAGTATTAAACAATGAATAATATATGTTGATTATTTTTTTCAACAACAGCACAGACCTCTCTCCCATCTACAAAGATATTTTTCTACTACCACTCTGATCTATTTAGATTATGAGCTCTTCAGAGCAGGGACTGTATTTTTGCAGAAACTTTGAGTGCAGCAAGGTTTCCAAGATACCATCACCACAGGTGTTAATAATTATGGTTCAGTGTGGTTTCTTCCTCACACATTATCACAGTACTACCTAACGATATCCTTGATGCTACAAAGGCCTACAAAATAAACCTGTAGTTGATTTAACATAGTTAATATTTTTTAAATGTATATGTATATACATATACATATACATATATACATATATTATATATGTATATAATGTATATATTAAATCTAAATATTCATCTTTTGTTGTTTTTACTTGCCAGGTAGCAACAGTATTTTTGATTTTGAGTAGATTGGTAAACAGTTTTTCCATTGCAAACTGACTTCTGACTATTCAAAAACTGCTACTGTTTGACATTAGGATTAAATCAAATCCTTTTGAAATTTAAATTATAATGGATGAAATAGAGAAACTGTAGGACACTGGAGGACAGCCATCAGGATCACAATTATTATGGAAAAAAGTGTTAAGTTCCTTCCTTGCTCAAGTCGAAGTTGCAGATGTTTATTCTGCACATGTATCTCTTTACCCGACTACTCTGAAATGGAAATCTTTCTTACTGAAGATGTCCACGATTTCACAAATAGGAGACTAGCTATGTCAAAGTGCAATAAAAGGGGTACCCTGACAGGCTAAAGCTGAACTAGGTCGGCACTTCACAAGGTTTTTTTTTGCTCAGGTGTCTCTCCTGCACATGTATTTTGGTTTCATTCACTGTTTGTCTTCCCCCCAGCTGCTTCCCTGGATTGGTATGGACACATATAAACATGGTGGATAACCTGGCGCATCCTAACTGCCTCTTGATGTTTAATTTTAGGCAACGGACATCCTCTTTTACAGTCCAGAATAGCAGACTAATCACTGTGCTAAAATCTTTTCTACTGTAGCATTGATTGGAACCACAGTTGTTTGCTGGAACTCTATCTTAGAAATATCTAAACTTTTTAACTCAAATTTTCATGAACACTGGTGAATCATTACCCAAATATACAGACAATTAATTAGTGTAAAGGAACAAAGAAAAAAAAATTCCTTCCCAGTTCCAGTGGATAGAGGAAAGGAAGTTAATGAATTTTTTTCATAACTTCCTGCTGTCTTCTCTGTCCCCATTTACTAGACCATCTGCAACAGGAAAAAACCCATCCCCTATAATTTAATAAGTTACATTTAAATATATGAGATATTGCAACTATCTAGCAAACACTTAGGCTTTTCAGCTCTTTTGTTTCCCACTGTTAGGCTAGAATGTCAGAGAGTTTCTCTGAAGAAAGATGTTGACAAAAAATCCTAGGATTATAGAGGATGACACTTGACAAAATGTTAAATATATTTTTCCCAACACCCTGAACTTCCATCTCTTCTATTTTCACATATAAATGATCTTAAAGCAAACTACAAAAAAGTAGAGTAGAGGTCCCATTCCAGACCACAGCAAAAATCACATCAGCCTGCAACATTAGACCTATAGGAATGACATATAGGCTGCTAAATACTTTTGTGTATAGCTATGGACACACTGAAATAATTTATACTCTCTCCAGACTCAAACTATTTCTTTTTGTATGTCTCAGGGGTTCCTTTTGCTAGATGAATCTTCTTAGTATTTATTTTTTGTAATCTGATATTTGGGGAAATATCTGAATGATTTATTACGAGCTCCCTAGGAGCGACCTGTAACAATGCACAATGCCATGGGAGAGGGCAGGATGCAGTGTCTGCCAAAGAGCGTGTCTACACCGGTCAGATCTGTTGGGGAGAGACAGACTGTAGTGCCCATGTCAACGGGGCAAACATATTCTGAAAATAAAATGAACTTAAGCTTATTCCAAACCAGCATGAATAACTGGCTATAGTACCAGAATAGGACTCAAGGCCTTTGTCCACTAAGTGACCTCCAACAAGTCCTCTTGGTTTGTTTTGTTTTAGGTTTTTTGTTTTTGTTTTTGTTTTTTCACTACTATGAAATAAGGATTACCATGAGACTTACAAACATAAGTAATCTTACATTGCAAAAAATAGATGCAATATCTGTTCTATTGGAATAAATAGACGTGTCTTCTTGAAAATGCAGGAAACTGTCTTGTTCTGGCATGGTTGTGCAGAACTGCACCACACTTCAAGGCACACTTTTGGGCATCATATCTCAAGAAGAGTTTTGATCAACTAGATAAACTAACGCAAACACTGAGATTTGAAAAAAGATATAAAAGATTGAGAGGACTAGAATTGCTTATTTAGAGAAGACTAATCAAGATAAGATAATAACCCTCCATGCTGCTATGAAAAGAAAGTATTCCATGTCTAGATGGACAGAACAAAAAGTAGTGGTTAAATTTAAGAAAATAAGATGAAGAATTCCAGAACATTTCCAGGGAAGTTGCATTTTAAATAGTTGTGAAAGATGAATACAGGCAATATTATACATAGCAGACTGATTGAATGCAGTTCTTGCTCAATCTCTTGCCATCCCTCATATAGACACTGGGTATAATGCTATCACCTTCCAGGAATGGTTTGGTAGCCTACCCAGCTGCAACCTGAGTCAAGGGTTACAGATCCCAGGATAACAGAATCACAGAATGATATAGGTTTGAAAGGGACCTCTGGAGATCATGTAGTCCAACTCCCCTACAAGATCAGGTCCACCTAGAGCAGGTTACACAGGAACATGTGCAGGCGGGTTTTGAATGTCTCCAGAGACAGACTCCACCACCTCTTCGTGTAGATTTTACTATGTCACCAAATCTAGCCCGGGATCTCTCTCTGAAAATCTGTGAAATCATCTTATCAAAACTTTAAACCAACTTCTTCAAAACAAGGCTTAATTTATTTTTCCATTTAAAAATTTCCATTCAGTTCAAAGCATGTTCCTGTCAGCATCTTCTAATTAATCAAAGATGTCCTGCCTTACCTCACAGCACTCAATACACCCATTCTTCAAACAGATCACTGACTTTTGATGCCTGTCTTTTCAGTCTTGACTAAACAGCTTGTCTCCAAGGCTCACAGAGCAGAACTGGACATGCTGTCATTGATAGGCTCCCTATGATAGAAAAAAGGAGTTTTTTAGGTTAGGATGAACCCAAGATTTTTTAAAGTTTTCTTGTGGAGGGGTGGGAGTGTGAAAGCAGTTCGGAGTCATCAGTAGCAAAATAACAAACACCCCTGCAGAAATACCCTTGATGAAACATTTTCCAAGAAAAAACATTTTTTCTTGATTAATTATCAAATCTCCTGAGATGTCCTTCACAGCAATATGTCTGGCAATGTTGCCTTTGGGATACTTCTAACTGGACCATTATTTTACTTTTCTTCTTCAGTTTTAAACAGTGCTTGCATGCTCCTTTAGAGTAAATGATATGCAAGAAGGTGGACAGCAACATGAGGCAAATAGAATCAGATGTGGTATTCATGAAATAAAATTCAGATCTTTCTGAAGTTCATAATAGACACTGAAAAAGCTAGTCCTATCTTAATAGCTTAGGAGATTTTTTGTCTCTTGCTTCCTAAATAAAGTAGAAATAAATTTCAATCTTTGAGATATGCACAGATCACAAAGTGTCAATAGCTTACTTTTTGCAAGGGAAAAATTGGGTAGTCCAGGAAACATTTGAGACTGAAAATTCTTTTCAATCCTGCCAGTGGAAAAAAGGCAGGGACAAAGGAATTTTAAGATCAGAAGCAGACACAAATCAAGGGTCAGAGAGGGAAAGTATGAGCTTGAGGTGATGATGAGTAGGAGGAAGGGAAAGGCATTACTTAAAATCCAGCCATCAAATTAAGAAGAGCAAGAATGTGTTTTGATTTTCTTTGATGGAGTGTAGCATTTCACTTGAGAGTGCTATAATGTCTTGAGGACATTGCAGAAGCCGCATCCCACAAACTGATCGTCTGGAGAGCAAGTTTGTAATGTGACACCCTCACTCTATATTGTCATAACAACAAGTGGGATTTATCAATTTGAATATAAGATGCAATTTTGTAAGACTGTAAATAATATGGGATTTTTACAAGGGACCATTTTATTTGAATCCTTGAAAGTTTCTTGTCCTTAAATTTCATGTGGATGGTTTAAATTAAGTAAAAAAAACTTTTCGTCTTTTTCTCTATATCAGGAGGTAATAAGCTTTTAGAAAATGTCCCAGTCTTGATTTGAAGCTATCAAGAGATGCAAAAACTTGTCACCAGCATTGATAGATTTTCTTCCATAATTGATGAAAATGCACAACTTATTTCCAAAGTGAGTATCTAGTTTCAATTTCCAACTCCCGGTTCTTGTTACAATGTCTTCCACTAGATAAAAGAGCTCTGTAGTACTTAATGTATTTTTTTTCTGTTAAGATACTCACATACTGTAATCAAATCACCTTACAATCTTCTTTTTGATATGTTCTGTGTTTCACTTTAAGGCTCTTTCTCCAGTGCTTCCATTATTTTTGGTAATCTTTTTTTCATGAACTTTCCCTAACTTTCATCCTTCTTTTAAAATATCTAGAGACCAGAATTATAGGGAATATCCTGATAACACTCCCATGGTAAAATCAACCATGCACTCTAATTAACTTTACTCTCCAAGAAGTAGATAATTTCTTATTGCTACAGCATTGTTCTGAAAGCTAGTTATCTTGCCACTACGACTCTTAGATCTTTTCAAACTCTTATTTATAGGAAAAAAAAATCTTATTCTTCAGCTGCAAATTCCATTATTAAACTAACAGCTTTCTATCCAGCTGCATTCAAAATCCTTCATTTGTATATGACCAGTTTATCAAGCAATTCAGATTATTTTAGGGCATCTACATTCTCACTATTATTTACCATTGTGAAAAATGTTTTATTCCTGGTGATTAGATAATTACTTCCTTATTATGTCCCACTGAAACACCATTCTTCTGTATAGTGATGATTGACCACTGATTTTTAAGTCAGTTAACCAGTTCTTGATCCATTCAACACATTATACTTTATGAGACTGTACTGTGCCTACTACCTAGATTTATTCAACAGTGGAAATTAATGGCCTGGAAATCTTCTTAAGAGTTCTTTCAGCTTCAGGTTGCTCTAGCCTGCCTTCAGCAAAGACTGGTCTCTTTATTAAGGAGACATCAGAAATCATACTTGTGTAGTCTTCTTCTGCACTAGAAGGTAATCTATCATTACAACTCTGTAATAACTTGTTTTCAGCCAAACAAGGTTAACACTAACAAAATAGAGGGCAATTTACATTCAGACTTTCCTGCTTTTTCCTTCGTGGGATGAAAACAACTGCTAAGAAAATTTTTAACCTAAAAATTCTTCTAATATCTTGAAAATCTGCATTTGTATCTGAATTCTGATGTAATATTCCTTTTATGTGTTCCAAAAGATTATGATCTATTGAATCAGTAATTTTCTAAACCTCCTTACAATTATTAGTCTTGCAATTACATATTTTCTACTTTTTACTGAGGAAGACAATGTACCATGATCAATGTACCGAAGAGTTCCTCTGTCTCTGAGCAACAAGGGTGCATTGAAGATGGAATCCCACCCATCTTCGAGGTCCTTTGGGTTAACTGTACTTCAAGTGATAGCGTGTAGCATAAGAAAGGTAACCTACCAATATATGCAGAAATGCATTTCCTGTCAGTTTTGTAAGTGAAAGAAACACTAAGGAAAAAAAAGGAGAAGAGAGAATAAAAAATATGTTCTGATATCTAAATGCAGAAGTAATAATTTAAAAAATCTTTTAGGAATATATTAGCTGCATAGTTCTGTTTTCAAAAACTGGTGACAGTAAGCAAACAACATTTGCAAGATATTCTGAAAAGAGTATCTGGGATAATTTGAATTTCTGGAAAAAATGTCAGTGTCTTGTTGATATCAAAAGGAAAAAATATCATACAGTTAGAGGATGGATGATATTTTTAGTCTTTGACTTATTCAAGTACTACAGGGTTTTAGAAACCCATCTCACCAAGGCAAGAATAGTCAATAGTTACAGCACAATCCAACTAGTCATCATTCCACACGACAGTGGAGCTGCAAGTTTCACAGAGGCTGTCCAACAACAGGACAGAGTAACATTTGCTGGCACATTTTACAGCCTGTAGTGATTTGTATTTCAGTCAATGCCTGAGCCAGAGCTGGTAGTTTTGTACAAACATCTCTCGGAATACTGTGGACTTGTAGAAAATTGAAAGTGCTTTAAGACGAGGGTCTATAGTTTATGTAATGTACAGAATCACTAAATTTGTCTCATTTAAATGTACCGTACTGGTTTCATTTTATCCCTAGTTAATAGAGGGAATGAACAATCGTTACTATTCATGACTTTTGAGACCTCCAGCGCTTTTGTTTGTACTGTCTCCTTTTGCAGCTGCGGAGTCTGTTTCTTTTATAGAAGCTGTCCTTGTCATAATATTTCTGTATCTTTTCTTGTCCAATTCTATTCTTTGTTTTGTTTTGTTTGACTCTTGTAATTTTACCTCCTTGACAAATTGTTCTCTATCACAGGGGACCAGAATTATTTCAAATCTGGATACAGGATCAGTTTGTACAGTATTGCAGTAATACTGTTTCTGCTGTTGATTGGGCTTTTCCTAATTTCTCTCCTGCTCCATCTTGTTTTTAGAAGGTTTTCTTCTTTCATGGTTATAGCAACTAGAGACCTTTCTCTTCTTTACTCGTATAATGCAGAAAACACTCACTGATTACCATATATCTGAAGGTTATAGAAGTTTCTTATTGGTCATTCTCTCGCATAGCCAGCTAAGATAGCAGGTTCTCCTGGAGGACTGTGTTACTGCTTTAGCTGAGGTCCTTTCACTGAGCTCCTTTCTCATAGGTTATGTTAAAAAAAAAAGCTTCGTAGACTTCATAGGAGTCCTGGGTCATTAGAGAGTGTCACTCTTTACATTTGGTGAGCTCTAAAATAGATAACTGTGTATAATTATCTACAGGTTGGATAACTTGTCACTGCTGTATTTATGTATAGTGTACTTCACTGTTTCCTTAAAATTATATTCATTTGCTAATTTTTATACTAATATGTTAGAGAACATTTTCCAGTCTTCATTTGCAGTTCCTATTTTGAAATCAATTTAGGCAAGCACTATAAAAGGGAGTGCATTTTATGTATTTTAGGTCTGTCCTCTGCCAACAAAAGTTCAGATTGATGCATCACAAATCCTACTTTTGTGAACTCCCTGCTCCCCCAAAAGTGCATCTTTTAGACCAATAAAACAGTGGTATTAAGTTAATGGAGGAAAAGAGAAAGATAATAAATTCAAGAGATTTCAAGCTATTACAGCAGCAGCTTCATTGCATTTCTCAGAGCCATTGTAATCAGTATCACAAGGAAGGATTTGTTCTGTATTTCTTTCACTTGTTAAAACCTTTGTCATCAGGATGATGAATTAAATTCTGGTGTCTTGTGTATTTCTTGATTTATGGTGGTATGCACTGTCCCCTGCCCTTTCCAGTTTTCCATCATTTCTGAATAGCTGGAAAATCTTTCTATTGTAGTGTTTAACTGTTGTTGTAAGTTCACCTCCTTGAAAAATGCTTCTATATCATGGCATCCCTCTCCATAAAAAGTTGAATAAAAGGACCTGTCTTCTACATGATGTGAGCATAATTTAAAAATTTTAAAGGAAGATCGTATTTAATTTATCCCTGTTGCCTGACACAAGTTTTTGTCTTATGTGTAGATAGACAGAAAGGAAGAGAAAGAAGAAAGATATTATAGAATCACAGAATCATTTAGTTTGGAAAAGACCTCTAATATCATCAGGTCCAACCGTTGACCCAAGACTGTCAAGTCCACCACTACACTATATCCTTAAGCACCCCATCAACACATCTTTTAAATACCTCCAGGGATGGTGACGCAACCACTTCCCCAGGCAGCCTGTTCCAATGCTTAATAATGCTTAATAATCCTTTCGGTGAATAAATTTTTCCTGATATCCAATCTAAACTGTCCCCGGCGCAACTTGAGGCCACTTCCTCTTGTCTTGTCGCTTGTTGCTTAGGAGAAGAGATTGATCCCCACCTCACTACAACCTCCTTTCAGGTAATTGTAGAGAGCAATAAGGTCTCCCTTCAGCCTCCTTTTCTCCAGGCTGAACAACCCCAGTTCCCTCAGCTGGTCCTCATAAGACTTGTGCTCTAGACCCCTCACCAGCTTCATTGCTCTTCTCTGAACATGGCCCAGCACCTCAATGTTTTTCTTACAGTGAAGGCCCCAAAACTGGACACAGTACTCAGTATGTGGCCTCACCAGCACTGAGTATGAGTATGATCATTTCCAGCTGGCCACACTATTTCTGATACAAGCCAGGATGCTACTGGTCTTCTTGGCCACCTGGGCACACTGTTGGCTCATATTCAGCCAGCTGTCAACCAACACCCCAGGTCCATTTTCACTGGGTAACTTTCCAGCTATTTCTTTCCAAGAAGCTACTCTTCCCCAAGCTTGTAATGCTTCATGGGATAGTTGTGACCCAAGTGCAGGACCAAGCATTTGACATTGCTGAATCTCATACCTTTGGTTTCAGAAAAAACAGGAAATAGAAATAATGCCAAATATACTTGGTGCTAATATGGAGAAGAAGATAGCCAAAGAAGTCAAATGTTCCCCGACACTTAAGATCTGAGACTATTCTTATGAGAATAAAGAGGTAATTAATAAAAGCATGAAGTATTTGTACTGCCACACAAAGCATCATCATTCTCTTAATGAAAGGCCACAGGTATATTATATCATACCATCTTTGCCTCAGTTATAATGAAAAAAAGCCTGAGGTTTCTGTGGAAGTGGCATGCATAACAGGCCATTGTTCTACAACATCTTGCATTTCTGTAAGCATATACAGGACAAAGAATAAGCAAACAATGAAATTACTTTGGACAGTGCGAAAGTTCCATCCTCAGTACTGGAACTGTATTATTTTTAAGGAATCATAGAATTCATTGAGCATTACCATTTCCAAGAGAGAAATAGGGGAAGATGCAATAAGGTTCTATTACAATGTATCTAGTAGCTGCCTTTTGCTTTGGCTGTTAAATATTTTTCACCCCAAATGATTTTAGGAAGCTTCCTTCTGGAAAACAGTAAGACGTCTATTAATTCAAAAAGCCTCGATTTCCAGTAAAGTTATTTTTTTTATAGCAACATTTCACCTGAAGTAAAATATATTAACCTTTCAACCCCTCTCCTCTTTCTTTTCATAAGCTTCAGGAAAATGTTGCCATGGAATATTTAAAACAGCTCAGTTTACTGTGGGCTCATTTCAGCTCACCTGCAAGCAAGAGATATTGTCCTAGAAGCTCAGAAGCATTCTAAGCACTAAATAGTAGTAGTAGTTAAGAAAAAAGAAATTGGGGTTAGTACCCTGTTTTTCTCCCATTCTTTCCTATCAAGGTGTGTAGAAACTGAAAGCTAATGGAGAGACAGTGTAGAACTGAAATGTTTCAAAATAACGTGAAAAACATTTAAATTATTCTTTATTTTCAGCATACTTTACATCTGGACTTAGGCTATCCTCTCTGTGTTTTTAATGCCATCATTTTAATTATTCTTCCCTCTTGACTGAATAATGACTTGTGATTTCCTGGTCCCAAAATAACTGCTTATGACTTGTAGTTATTAGCTTGGTCCCACTGCATATCATGTAAGTGCAGTAGCTCTCATGAAGGATTTTTTCTTTCATGTTTTTTCTTTCTTTTCTTTTTTAGAAAAACTCTCAATAAAGAAGTCACGACCTCAAGAGATCGTCTTCTTAACATTAGAGAAGAATCAGAGTTCCTTTTAGTTACAATTTAGTTGTGAGAATTTTGTACACAATATGAAGAAATCTTTCCCATTCTTATCTTACAAATACATTAAGAAAATCTGGTCAGCTCTGTGTAATAAAGATTAGGTGGACATCAAGACATATATATCTCAGTGCCTCATAATTCACATGCAGATCTCTTTCACCATGAAGCCTCTTGAAGGTTTTAACGTGGGCAATAAACCCATAACTCACTGGTCATGATCTTCTGCTGAAGGTAAGTATGTATTACTTCTGAGGCCTTTTAAATGTTAGTTGTAGGGTTTGAAAAATATTTCTACAGCCATTTTCCCATAAAAAAATTCTGTTTTTCTTTTCTTTTTAATGTTAGAAAATGATATGTGACTGGGTATTTCCAATGAGATTAACAGCTTCAAATTGCCTCTTTTTTTTTTTTTTTTTTTTGAGCTTAACAAAAAAAATAATAACATGGTAAATTCACTCTTTCTTAAAAAGGAACTGAAACTAAAAGGAAGTTTTATTAAGTGTACAAAGAATGATTTTACCCTCAGTGCAATCTCTGGAACATAGAGGGCACTGTTACATTAATGAAAATAACATTTTACGAACTAAGCCATTTAGAATTGCTTTTAATGTTAGGAACTAAAGGATCAGTATGCTATAGGATAGTGATAGTTATGATGTAAATGTTCCTGTCTGTAAACAGGCAGTTCATACAAATGTAAATGGAATAATATATGCAGTGTATTTAGCTAGAATGAGTAAGAAATAAAAATCTCTATGTAGAGATTATTTTTATTTGTTATTATTTCTTTGAGTAAGATTTGCCCTTTATACTAGTAAATGCTATGGCTTTAAAACAGCTTCATACTATTCTAACTTGCAGAGATGCATCCTTAATCCTTCTAACACATTTTGGAAAGTATATTAATGCACATAAAGTACCCTACACACTAAGGAGAATCATAGCCATTATTTTACAGATAAAGAAATTGAGTAATTTTGCTTCTGCTTGACTGGCTTCATGAGCAAGAAGTCTATTTATACAAGTGCCATAGTCCTTCATTCCTTTGCTCAGAAGCAACAGAAACACTGGAAGAAACAGAGCTTTACACAGATTGTTTTCTTGGATGGCTGTGCTTTATTCTGTGCTCTGGAAGACTGTGCAATTAAGAACTACACTTGTAGGTCAGAAGACAGCAAGCAGGCAGCATTTGTGAGACTGCAACACAGGCAGAGAATAGCAAGCTTTCTCGTTGTGGGAGTTAAGATCATCTGAGACAAGTCTGAGGACCATACCTGAAGCCCTTTGGAGTCGGCTGCAAAATTTGGTTTGGGGTGGCACAGCCTTCTGAGGAGGGTCTGGGCTGGGTCTTAATAGACATTGTACTTTGCCACTGGCTAGAAAGTTGTTTAGAACTACTCTGATATGTGAAGTCCACACTGCATTTATTGCAGTTTCACTCGAAAAGAATACTCACAGAGGCTGAGGTTCATTACTTCAGGAGCAAAGATGCTAATGCTCCCACATCTACTGAAAGACTGAGAAAAAAGGTAATACTCTCTTTGGGATCATCTTCAGTCTTGTAGCCCAGTCTTCTTTTGTGTGTGTTTATTTACTTGAAAGCAACTAAACCATCCAGTAAACATATTCTCAATATTTCAGTTCACTCCTTTATGGAGAGGGTTTGGTGACTTTAGTAGCTACTTCCATCTGGAAAGAATTGTTATGAATCTTATAGAACACATGAAATTAAAAGAAAGCACATTGTCCTAGCAAATCTCATTAAATTTAGAACAAACACAGTGACCTGGCATCTATTTTAATTAGACTTTCCTAAGTGTCACCATATAACATACATAGTAGTAGTGACTCTTTCTTGTGTGGAAAACAGTAACTGTGAGATTGAATCTCTTTGCTTGTTGTTATTCTGTTGTTTTCTGGGGTTAAGGAGAAGTACACAGCGTCCACTGTTTTTTAAACTAGGTACTTAAATAAATGGCTGTATATGTATACTAATTCAGTCGAAGGTGGCTGCTTTTCTTTAAAGCACAATTGGTTAGGAATGCAGCCATAGGCAAGAAATTGGGAGAACATAGTACTGATACCAAAATTGTTGTTTAAATATCTGTCAGCTGGCTAAGGATGCTGCTATATTTGGAAAATCATGCCATCAAAACTCATCAAATATGACCTGGAAAAAAATCTCCTGATTCTTTGATCCAATTCCTGTTATTAAGTCTTAAAATAGTCCTTCTCCTGAGACCTTTAGTTTCTCTTTGTGCTGTTATGAACTTCTAATGCCATAAGCCACAGTGTTATCTTAAAACCAACTACCAATGTTAATCCCTGATATCAATTACCAGAGTTCACACTTGCTGTTTCTAGCTGAGACCATAGTTTTCTCTAAATACCCTTTATAGAATAATTTCTGTGCTGCATATGAAGGTTATACTGGGGAACAAATCTACAGTTGTGTGTGAACATGTATATATATTGAAGGTAAGAGGAAAAAAGGTAACTTTTCAACTGAAATTTTAGAAAATTTAATATAATTGATTTTTGTCTATCATTCTGAAGAGACTGGGTATGGTCCTGCTGTGAATAGAAACTTTGCTGTTGCTTAAAGACAGATTAGAACTAGGCATTAATCAAATTTACCTTAGTTTAGAAAGATACCTAGAAAATAATAGAATATTATATTTGATACAAACATTTTCAATACAATTTTTTTTATAATCCATGTTGAAAGCTAATTATTATGAATCAATTGCTATTAGCAGATAGTTAATCTGAATTTCCATACCTTTACGCTTTCAAAGTAAAACAAAAAAAATTCCAGGAACACCTCTAAAAACAATCTTGTACAATTTCAGGTCCTAGAGTCAGCTGATTGATAGAAAATAATTCTTGAACAGAAAAGTTCAAAAACCTCAAAAATCAATTTAAATGAACCTTTGACTTTTAATCTTATTTTGTGAATGGTATCAGATACTGTAATGTTGTGAGCATGACAGTGATTTAGAAATGTTATTTTACATTTCTGTAACTTCTTGCAACAAATTATGGCTGCATTTGATAAATATATTTATTAGAAAGCTTTTATTGTTTAATTCATACAAGTTTCAATTAATTTCAAAATTCCTAAAAAATATGTTTTCTTTGCAGTGTTTTTTATTCCAGGTATCGAATAGTCCTTTTTTTTTTCCAATCTCTAAATGTCACTTCTGCAAATAAAACATATTCAGTTTCAAGCCAAGAAGAACTTTCGAAACTTACCCTAATTCAGAATTCTACTTATGAAACACTGGGTGCTCTGCTAGAAGCATTGAGAAGGACTAGAGAACACTGATACTTTCTCACATCATAGAAAACTGTGAAATACTGAACTCAAAAATTTTACACAGCAAATTTTTTCCATGTTATAGTTGTGTCATGCTTTCAAACTCATTGATGTATTTGAACTCTACACTGCATGATGCTTTTTCCAAACATGAAAAACTGCAAGGCATCCTACCTTAACCATGTCACAAGTGTAAGACTGAATATTTCCTTTTCAGAGCTTCTGGACAAGACATGAAAGAAATATTTCTCAAGCAATAGTGTAAATCTAATTCTAGTTTAAAAAAAAACCTGGAGGTAGCTGAAGGAACCAGATGTATGTGGTGTAGAGAGAGAGTTAGGTGCCTTAGAACTAATTAATTGCATTACAGACTGGGGAGAGATGAGGAAACATTCTTCACGTAGTTTGGAAGAAATATACATACTAACTGGCAAGCCTTTGAAAAATAAGACTTTTTTTATTACATAATAGAAGCCACAGATATTTCTTGACATAAACTCAGCATATTTACAATTTACAGCCTGCAATTTGTAGTTTTGTTAAAAAACCCAAACATACCTTTAAACATGCCTATTGATGAAGGCAAAGACTCACAGACTTTTTATGAGCTGTAACATAAATGAGGGTTTTTTCATTTAGTGGTATGTATTAAAATAGACAAGGAAAAAGGTAGTTTAAATACTTGTGAGCTAAGTGGTCCTAAATGCTTTTATTTTTCTGGGTTTGATTCATACTAAGGCAACCTCCTTTTCTCTTTAAGGTAACCTGTCATAGCTGATACATCTTCTGGGATAGTCCCCTATGACTTGTGTGTTCTATTCTGCTCCTGGCAAGCCAAAATAATGTCACATTCAGAAAACCTCAACTCTAGCACTGCAGTTATCACTGCTTTGCTTTTCCAGTTCAGTTCACAGCTTTCTTAATCCAACCACTTTCTCATGCTGCAGTCTTTTCTTCTTCTCTTTCCTTTCACATTGACAAGCTCCTTTCCGGTTAGCAGACTTTAACAAGCAAAACAGCAGGCTATGAGGAATTTTAATCATAAATCAGAATGAAGAAAAGTCAGGTCTGCAATGTTTGAACTGGAAAAAGAAACCTTCTTATGCTAAGAAGGACTAGATCTTATAAACATGAGTTTATGCATGAGAGACAGGAGACACTCGAATATCATGATCAAGTTGGATCTTCTATGCATCTAATTGGGTTGGTTTATAGCTTGGGACAAAGTTTTCATGGAAAACAGAAAAGTCCCAAAGGATTATGACAAGCTGCATAAAGTCACAGTTAACTAACTCTTAAGAACAATATATTTCATTATATGTTTTTATTGAATGAGGGCTGCTTCTTCATTCTGTCTAGAACTGCAGGCTGTTGAGATGGTTAAGAATGTAATGTCTTTTTCCTCCCACAAACTCTGCCAGATCCATACTTCTGACATTCTCAGTTTCTTTGACAAGTAGTAGGTATAATAGGGAAATTTTTCAATTCACATTTTCTGAAAACTGAATATGAAAAAGGCATCAAGAAAATATCCCAACTTTTACTACATTATTCATTTTAAGACAAAGTGAGATTGGAAAGTGATTTCATACCTTTCAGTTCACAGAACTACCCATATAATTTCTTGAAGACTGAAATACTACCGACTTTATTTTTTCTTCCCATAATGCAGTTAATTTCACAAGCAAAAGCATTGCAGATTGTCTGTGCATCTAGTTATTTACTTTGAAATGTTTCTGAGCATTAATTAGTGCTTCTGTCAACATATTCATTTGTGCCATTCAGAAGACATGCAAACCACCCACACATGTTCTATTGCCCCAGCTCCAGAAGGTTTGGATTTGAACAATACAATAAGGTGCTGTTGAAAAGGATTTCAATCATGCAGGTTTTTTTCTATATCTTTTGTAAAGCAGAACTTAAGAATTACTTTCTTCTTTTTTCTTACAGGCACATTCTGAAAACTATGTGAGTGAATATCCACTGTAAAAATCCCATAAAAACATTTATTCCCTATATATTTTTCTTGTGACACTTTTAGAGATATTTGTAGTAGTAAAACAGCTGTAAGAATGAAAGTGTATAGACATGTTATTTCATAATGGGATGATAAACAGGTATTAATCAGTACCCAAAAGGATAGAATGATTACTAAATGAAACCTGACAAATTTCCAAATTCTGCTTTTGAAACGTACAAAACCAACAGAAGAGTATAAAGCACAGTCTTGGAAACAGAGACAGCCCAGAGTTGACTAAAATTTCCATCTCTAGAATATATTTTACTGAATTTAGTAAGAAGATTTAACAAACTCTTATATGAAATAAATAAATAACCTTTTTTTTTGGTGTTTTTTTTTTGTTGTTGATGTTGTTTTTCATGAAGAGTAGGAAAATGCCTTGTTAGGAGATTTGTTAGGAGATTTCTATTTTTATTGAGCCCAGAATTTTGCTGACAGTTCTTATGCTATATTTCCTTCATCCTCATGGCTTCATTTTGATCTGACTGCTCTCTCTTATGAGAGCTAGCACAGCCTGTGGCAGAGACGGTTGTTCCCATACAACTGCCCTGAAAAGCCATGCAGTGACATATGTGTGACAAACCTGTGGTGCCTACTCCGAACACCTGATCATCATGTCCTGAGAGAAAGATGTCAGGCACACCCTTTAGCATGTACGATGTCACAAGTGGGAGATAGGGTGTGTCTGCCATTTTAATGGACAATGTCTTCACCAAAAAGTGAATGTCAGGTCAGCTCAAGATAAGCATGAAGGGAGACAAGAGTATCTAGAAAATGTCATAAATCTAAATAGAGTTTCCAGTCATATTAACTATCTCTGTTTGAAGAAAGGAGGGAGATATGAACATTTTTGTTACTGCTATTCCATCTATTGTTTTTGAAAGAACTAGATTTTCATTTTTTGCATATTTTTCTGACATTGAGAGATGTATTTCTCTTTAGACATTATCTTCTTTCTTTTCTAATCACCTTTACACTTTTATAGCTCTCCTTTGTCCTTTTCTTCTTTTATCATTTTAAGAAAATAATAATCAGAGAGTAGAAATAGGAAATAGGAAGTAGAAGAAATCAGTTTTCTTCATCTTGGCATCCCTTCCTCTAGTTTGACAATGAAGTTCTAAAATATCTTTAGTTTTTTAAAAATTTTCATATTTGGACCAGCTCTGATCATAACTAAGCTTAGCTTTCTTCAGATACAAAGATGGCTGTCCAACACTGTTGTTACTCTTCCCTGTAGCCTCAGCTCAAATCACACTACAGTACTTCTGGCAGAACACAAATGCAGAACACCAGCTTCTCCATCAGGCCCCCATGGGTTGTTTTCCTTTTTGGCTCCTGGATGAAATAATTTGCAGATCAATTACAACATTTTCATTGCAGTTATCTCCCCTTTCTATCCGTTCACAAGTAACATCTATTCCCCACTGAAAACACAACAGCATCTCTTATTCACTGACATTTGTCATAGATTCATAGTATTGTCTAGATTGGAAGCGACCTTTAAGATCGTCTAGTCCAGCCATCAACCTAACTGATAAAAAAACCAAACCAACCCATCACTAAACCATGTCACTAAGTCCTATGTCAACGCATCTTTTGAATATCTCCAGAGATGGGGACTTAACCATTTCCCTGGGCAGCCCATTCCAATGTTTAATAACCCTTCCAGTGTAAAAATTTTTCTTAATATCCAATCTGAACCACTAAAATCCAATCCCCTGGCGCAACTGGAGGCCATTTCCCCTTGTCCCATCTCCTGTGACTTAGGAAAGGAGACCAACTCCCTCCTCTCTACAACCTCCTTTCAGGTAGTTGTAGAGAGCAATAAGGTCTCCCCTCAGCTTCCTTTTCTCTAGGCTGAATAACCCCAGCGCCCTCAGCCTTTCCTCATAAGACTGACTCTCCAGACCCCTCACCAGCTTCGTTGCCCTTCTCTGGACCTGCTCCAGCACCTCAACGTCTTTTTTGTGGTAAGGGGCCCAAAACTGGACACGGTACTTGAGGTGGGGCCTCGCCAGTGCCGAGTACAGGGGGACAATCACCTCTCGAGTTCTACTCACCACGCTGTTCCTGATATAGGCCAAGATGCTGTTGGCCTTCTTGGCCACCTGGGCACACTGCTGGCTCATGTTCAGCCGACAGTCGACCAACACCCCCAAGTCCTTTTCTGCCTGGTGTCTCTCCAGCCATTCTGCCCCAAGCCTGTAGCACTGCATTGGGTTCTTGTGACCCAAGTGCAGGACCCAGCACTCGGCCTTGTTGAACCTCATCCCATTGGCCTCGGCGCATCAATCCAGCCTGTCCAGATCCCTCTGCAAAGCCTTTCTACCCTCCAGCAGGTCGACACTCCCACCCAACTTGGTGTCATCTGCAAACTTACTGAGGGCGGACTTGATCCCCTCATCCAGATCGTTGATAAAGATGTTAAAGAGACCCAGCTCCAGTACCAAGCCGTGGGGATACCACT
>VXAK01009095.1:0-26631 GCA_013399435.1 Arenaria interpres
CCGACCCAGATGATTCTATGACTGCACTTAATTCAGGTGTCTGGCACTGCTTTTGTGCCAGTGTCTCAGCATGAGGAGAAAGCGCCTGTGCTGCAGTGGCTTTGTTAGTGATGTGCATGATTACAAGGGTCTCGCCGTCCTTGCCATTGGCATCGTGCCGTGGGTGGCAGGGTGACTGGCGCACTGAGGCTGGGACCACCAAGCCCTGCTCTGCTTTAGCCACAAGAAATGGGTGCTGGCAGCTGCAGGGCTCACTGCTGCCAGGGTGGCTCCAGCACCGGGATGAGGGTGGCTGTCCCCCACAACCTGGGCACAGCCTGGGCACCACAGGGTCTATCCCGTACCCCCGGGTGACAGCCTTCGTCCTGGCACTGCTCCCAGCTGCTGCTGCAAGCCCTTCCCTGCAACGGGGCTGAGCACCACCGGGAACCGCAGGGGCAGCTCCTGTCCCTGAGCACGGGAGGGCAGGAGCAATGGCCCCTTGCCACCTCTCTTGCCCTTATTATTTTTTGGGGGTGTCATTGAACAGGTAAGTCTTGCCTCCGGCTCAGGAGAGTCGCTGGTGGAAGCTGTTTGAGGTGTTCCTCTGATGACCAGTCTGACAGAACCAGAGCCGCCTTGGAGCAGGACCATGGCCGTGGGGATGGGGAGCTGCATCCCCCCGGAGAGGAACGCCCAGGATGCTGCTCTGTGCCTTTGCTCCGCTTCTGCCGTGTGGGGGATCCGGCCTCTGTGGAAGGAGACCCCTGGGGGTGCTGAGGGGGCATTGGAGGCAGTCACAGCTAAAGTCCGTGGTACAGGCACTGCCCTGTGGGTGCCTTTGGGTGTGGGGAAAATAGACCAGGCAAAAATAACTTATTTTCAGTGATAATTTAAAAGAAACATTGCTAATTTTCAGAAGTGTGTTAGCTAAAGCCCAGGTGAAAGAATAACCAGCCACAGCGACTGAGAAGACACCAAACACCAGCCCCATGCCGCGATGGGAGGGCGTTTGGTATGTTCATTCCAGAGCAACCTTGGAACAATTGTGACTTTAACATTCCTGTAAGTGAAGGCAAGGCTCAATTTCCTTGTTCTTCAGATTAATAGAAAGAGATAGCATGCCAGACTGCCCATTTGGGAAAAAAAAAAGGAAGAAAAGAAAATCACCTGTGCCTAATGCAGTGGCCTCTGAGCTCGGTTTATCTGTACACAGGAATTTGTCTCCAACTGGTACTTAAATGAGGCACCCTCCCCAGCGAATGCATTTTCGGAGAAAGTCTGGTGTTGGATGGCTTTTTATGTAAACGTTTCAGCAGAGGGGACCCCAGAGCGCTGGTCTGAAGCTGCAGCTTGCATTTAAAGTGTATATACAGAACAGCATTTTCCTTTCTCTCTTTCTTGGAAAAGCCTCCAGATGAAACTATTACCATAATGGCACAGCACCTCCGCTGTGCTCCACAGACACACCAGCCAGAGTGTTTCTTAAGAATTAGCTCATTTCTTGGGATGTGGGCTCAGGGTACTGCGTGGGCAGGGAAGGAAAGCTCTGTGGAGCCTGGTCCCTTGTGTTGTGAGGGTCCCTGTGAGCCAGGGGCAGCTGGCCCAGCTGCAGGGTGATCAGGGTGACCCTCCCAGGGTGATGGGGAGGGTGGCTGCATCTCACCTGCCCATAAACATCACCTCAGTGACCACACCAGCTCTGCCCCATGGCCTCTGTCTCTGCCTGGGACCTGTCTCACTGCTCTGGCCCTACCAACAGCTCCTCTGGATGGGTGATGGTGAGATACCAGCTGCTAGGGGTCACTGTGAAGACAGGGACGCGGTGTGGCAACACCAAAACCACGCTCTTGCACAATCAGGGTGGTGCAGCAGACCTCCAAGCTCCTTCACACCACAAGTTCATTGCTTCTGGGGCATCCTCCTGCTCTGGGCTCAGCAGATTAGGACTGATGCCTTGTGAGAGCATCCTTCTTGGGGAGCACATCCTCCAGAAGTACCAGCCTCAGCCAGAACCACTCTCAGATATGCAGAGGACAGAATTTCAGGACCCAATAAATGCCCTCTCAACCACTAAGGGGAGGCAAATGGGGACCAGGCTGCTCACAGGTGAGCTAAACCAGCAATTACCAACCACAAGGACTTTCTATAAAACTGTGTCCAGCTGGTTTTCCTTCCCTTTTCTCCCCCACTTACCTTACACAGGAACACAAGCAGGTGAGGCAACAGCAGTGAGGTTTGCTTATCCCAAAATAATGCCTTATGCTTGTGTAGGAATTTGTAAGTGCCTGCTTGCTCTCCAGCTGTATGGAGAGCTGACCTCTGAGGCTGGAGAGGGCCTGGCTGCTGGGAAGGATCAGGGCATTTGTGAAACAAATCCTTTGGTGAGCTGCCAGGCTGCAAGCTCAGCATAGGTGTAAATAAATAAATCCTCTGAGCTCAGCAAGGCTGCCTCGGTGTGTGCGGATGGGAGGTGTATGTGGGCAGGGAGGCAGGTCTCAACAAATTTCTGTGTGGCGTCTACTGTCAGTGACCAGAAGAGGTAGGGTCTACTGAAAGCTACCTCTAGGTCAGTTAGTGCATCTACTTCTCTATGAGCAGAGATTTGCTTCTTCTCTAAGTGCAGGTCACTTGTACCCATAGACACGAGCAGGGAATTGTCAGGGGCTCGTTCTCTGGCAATGCCAGGTTTCTGTTCTACAGGCTTGAGCATCCTCAGCTCTCTTCTAGTATTTCACTATTTCTACCACTTTTTGGTTGAATTCTTGACCTTGGAGGACCCGTTGGCTCCCTGTGCTGCTGGCAGGGCGGGTGGGATTCCCTCTGGGGTGGGTGGTCCCACGGTGGTTCTGTGTGCTGTGCCGGTGCTCCTGGTGTCAGTGTGGCACCCTGCGCTAGGGACTGGCTCAGGACCTCCCTGGCCACCCTTGGGTGCTCCTGCACTGCTGGTCAGGCAGGGAGATGTCCCATCCCTTGATGAGGGGCAGCTGCCTTCAGAAGGGTAAAACTTGCACGGGAGTTTTCTGGCTCCTGGGCTGACTATTTCCAGCTCCACCAGGCTTTTTGAGCCCGGTAACCAGCAACGGTGCTTGGAGCTTCAGCCTCCTCCAAGGAAACTGTCTGTGAAGTAAAACTGAGCCAGGGAGCAGAGGGCTCAGAGACAGCTCCGGCTCCTGGAGAGAGGAGGTGGCTTTGCCATGAAGCTTGGCAGTGTCTGCCTTTGGGGAACAGGTTCCTTTGGAAAGAGGCACTTCTGTCGCCACTGGGGGCTGGGTGCCTCCTGCTGCCGAGAGACACAGCGAGGGCTGGCTCCTGCCACAGCAAGTCACGGGCAGAACTGGGGGTGCTGGGATAAACGCCATCCCACCTTGGCAGTGGTGCCTGGCGTGCAGAGCCCAGTGCTCAGCCCAAGAGCTGTGCCTTCATCCCCTGGGCTGGGGAGGTGGTCTTTCCTCCGGCACCATGGGGACTTGGAGGGCTGAAGTGCTGGTGCTGTTTCCAGCTGCAGACCCGTGGGTTGTCCCCACAGCTGACCTGCGGCTCCATGGCCTGGGTGGCAAAAGGAGTCAGGAAAGGGAGGGAACACTGCCCTGTTTCCCTGGTCCTGGGCCTGATGGGCCAGCCTCTCCCTTACTGGGAGATGCTGGAGCATCCCTAGCTCCGTGCTCTAAACCACGTGGATGGGGTCATTTGTCCCAACAGGTTTCGCATATGAGGCTGCTAACTCCTGTGCTGGGGATAATACTCTCCCACTCCAATAAGGAGGCACACCAGGCTCCAAACCTGTGGTTTAACTAGAGCATCTCCTCAAACTAAAGGGGAAAAAAAGGTATTTCTTGTGAATTTGAAGACACCAAGTGCTGATCAAATGATACTGGCTCACTTCAGAGGATTTGTTTGATCCTTTTCTAAGTGGCTTAGTCTCCTTTACACTGAATATACAAAATCTTTTCTTATATCCAATTAAGATTTCTTCTAGGTACGGGTAGCACTTCACTCCCTGTTCAAAGGCTCTCCTCTCCCGGCTTGGTGCACGGAGCGAGCCGGCGCTCAAAGCCATGGGGAAGGCGGGAAGTGCCTCACTTGTTTTTCTGGTCAATTTGTCAATTGAACAGAGCATTTTACAGAGGCACAAACACAAAATAATTGGCTGCGCTGCACTTTTCTGCAGGAGTACCTGGAAGCCACCGTGTGGGAGAGACACCGGGTCTGCTGGGGTGATGCCGCGGGGGAGCTCTGTCCTCCCGGCCCCCAGTGGAGACACGTGAGGGCACCAGCATGGCTTGTCTTCTGGCTGTGCTGGGCCAAACTGGGTGTGAGGGCTCACCCCTCATGCTGGGTGTGGGGAATGGCCTTGGCAGGATGTCATACGCTGTCCTGTGCCCTGTCCCCTCGCCTTCTGCAGGGCTCACCTCTACTGCACTGTCCCCATGGGTCCCGGCATTTGGGTGCCACTGAGCAGGGCTGGCCCCATGTCCTCCTCCACTGTGGATGGCCTCTTGATGGCACTGACATACTAAAAGGACACTTTTCAGAGGGACATTCTCCTTCTGGGAGCAGTTCCCTGATGTCCCAGTGACAAAAAAACCAAGCCTGCATGTTTTGTATGGTTGCTGCAGCCCCTGTGCAGTGGGATTGGGAGCCCAGTCCTCTCCTGCATCCTCAGTTGTTTCCGCTTTGGGGCTGGTCAATTATATTTTAGCAATGCCTCTGAGGGCATTCTGTTTGCACAGGTGTCACTGAAGATTAAGTTTAGCATATGGAGTCTATTATTTGGAGCTCGTGGTTCCCCTATCCCTAGGAAGAAACTTGGCTCAATTGTCGGAGCTTTGGAGAGGTTTGCAGAGCTGGCAGCGAGGAATATAAACATCTTTTAACAGCTCCTTTAATCTAGCAGAAATAAAGTCTAGCAAAAGGCAGTCAGTGAAAGCGAAATCCTGACAAACTCGGAGTAGACATAAGACCCAGGTCTTGATGACTGACTGTGATTAACCAGGTTAATCACCTGCAGCTCACCCTGGGGTACAGCCACGTCTCTGTCACTTGAGGTCTTTACATCCCAACTGGATGTCTCTCTGGACAGCTGAGAGCTGGTGGGTGGGCTGGCTGCTTCAGAGGAGATGCCTCTTTGAGGCTGAGGGGGACTTGGCTTCTCACCCCCATCAGGGAATATTTCCCTGTGGATCATGGTGAGCAGCAAGTGCACTGTATAGATGGGGGGTGGCTTTATTTTAGTGGGGTTCAGAGCCGTCGGACTCGATGCCAGTAGGGGAGTCCATGTCTTGACTTTGTACTGTTTCCCTCTTTCCTTGGGTTTAGTGATCAACATTATTATTGACAGTCTCTTTGAAAGATGGCTGAAAGGCAGTAGGACAAACTGCTCATTCATTACTCATTCATGATTGACAAACTCTCTTGTATGATGAATTAGGCGAGTGGATTAATTGTAGATGCAGTATGTTTGATGGCAAGGGAGAGCTCCCAGGGCTGAATCCCCAGAGTTTAGAAGATGGAGAATCTCGCAGGAAGAATGGTGATGGCAGGCAGTTGGTCCTTCTTCCTCAGAGGACATCAGACCCCAGTGATTTCAGCACTCTTACGCTAATGAAGTTCCTGTATTCCTCTTCATGAGCTTCTCCAGCCCGGCCTTTAACGTCTCAGTGTCAACGTTCCTCTGTCTTCACGGCTGCCCTCTGGCAGGTCGGGTAGTTTTGCGCATTACAAAACTACTGCTACTTTGGTTATGCATGGTCACAGTTATTAAGTTTCTGTTTATTAAAATTACTTCATAAAGTGCTGTTGAACAAGGTCAGATATTTGAAGGGATTAGTTAATATATATAATCTTTCAAGTCAATACTTTAAATACCAGCTAAAATGTCACATTGTTTTCTATCTGATGTGCTTAGATGGTGAGCAGTTTGGGGTAGAAATGGTCTTTTCCCAGGCACAGTCAGCACCTGGTACAATGTTTTCCTTAGTGTCGCTGACGATTCTAGCCACCGCCGTGTATGTGGGTAATAGCTTCAATGAAAAGTATTCCCTGAAGTAACTAAAAATTGAATACTCCTAAACCAATCTGTGAGATTTATATGAAGTTTTATATGAATTAGTATATCCTTAGGAGTAAGATTTATATGAAGTGTTATATGAATTAGTATATCCTTAGGAGTAAAATTTCAAAGCTTGAAATTCTCCGCAGAGTGAGTTCAAAGATCCTTAATCCTTCTCCGAGTGGTTTGCGGGCGTTGGGCTGGTTCAGCACGGCGGGTGCTGTAGTTCTGCTGTGAGAGGTCTCTGCTGCAGAGATGGGTGTGCAGCCGGACTCGGGCACTCGATATTCCTCACGGCCAGGGCAGACCCCGGGGGTGGTAATGGGGCAGCGGTTTGTGGAAAACAAATTGCAGCTTCTTTGGCCATTAGGAGAGGAGAACATGCCGGTGGGAGCGGGGAGGGCAGGACCTGTGGCTCTTGGTGCTGGGGGACCTCAGAGGACGACAGCCCGGGCGGTTTGCCCTCTGCCGTGTCCTTCCCGGGCTGGGTCTGTGCCCCCATGGCTGGTGGCTGTGGGGGCCAGGGGGTGGAAACTGCAGCCAGATCCTGGGAATGGTCCAGTCCATCCCTGGCAGCCAGCAGGGACACAGCATCAGGAGCATACTGCATGTCACAGCAGGCCACCACCTCTCGCAGCGCTGACCCTCAGCACCAGCTGTGGACCACGTACCTGGCCACGTGTGCTGGAGTAAATCGGTTTTATCACAGAGCGGCTGCTGAGCATCCATTCCCCAGACCCTCTCTCCCACTGTCCAGGCTTTTAGCTCTGCTGAGGCCAGGGGGCTTAAAGCCAGGGCTTCAGTAAAGCTCCTGCCCTGCCAGAGGAGCAGCATGCACTGACTTTATTGGCACGGGTACCACAAGACATCTCTAGGATAATGAGGCCACTGCTATTTTTTCCCACCGTGTAGCAATTTGTCCAGGAGCTGCAGCTTTCCCATCGCATTACGCTGATCCCAACAGCGAAAGGGATCTTCCCTCGGAGGGAGTCGGTTCAGGACTGCAGCTGGCATCCCTGCAGACCAGCAGCCTGGCCTTTTTGGCTCTCGCTCCAGAGACTCACCTCTCTACGTGTTTTTAGAAGAACCGACTTTTCTGTAATGTGACATTTTGAGCAGGGAAATTACAGCAGCAGCAGACCTCTCATCGGGCTCGCTCTTAAGGCTTACTCTTTCTACTTGAGAAATAGTCCAAGTAAGTCTTCACTTACTGTCTTAAACTAAATAGCTGCGAAGCGCCCTCCCAATTCCCTGTGGATTGTGTGCCGTCACCCTGAGGGATCCATGTTTGCCATCAGCACCAGACCCTGCCGTGCTCCCCGTTGGCTCCAGGTCTCCTTGGTTTGCCCTTCGCAGCAACGGTGTGACGGTGCTGGAGGCGCTGGGCCTTGCAGGGGGGTCGCCTTTATTGATGACCTTTTTTTCGTGGTACCTTCTGATGCAGCTGCCTTTTTTAAAAAAATATTTATTTGAATGAAACAGCAATTTCTCATTGTTTTGGGTATTGAAATCTGCTTTACCTTGTCATCATTTTTGGACTGTTCATTTTCTACCTCTGAGAAGTCTCCATCTGACGTACCAAGTCAGCTTTCTCCAGAAAGGCAGTGATGATGCTCTCTGAGTGAGTGTCCTTAATCTTGTCTTTTTTTTTTTAATTTTTTTTTCCTCTTTAATCCGTGAAATGGGGCATTGCTCCACAAGCCCTGTCTGGCTTAGGGCCAGCTGACCTTGCTGAATTCCAACCCCCTCGGCAGGGGCTGCGCCGACAGCGGCTGCTGACGCAGCGGTGAAGCTCAGCAAAACGCACACCACCTTTTCCTCACCGCTGCTGTCATTAGCTAATTGCACTCCTCCATCTCCTGGCTTAGCCTGGGCCTGGCTGATCCTTCCCAAGGTCAGTCTTCCCCCGCAGTCAGACGTTTTCGGGCTTTCCCCCTTTGGTGCGTGGCTCTGGGTGAGGGTCTGGTGGGCTGCGACCCAGCTTTGTCACCCCGAGCTCTGTGGCTCGAACCCCGGCTGGGGCTGTCCCTCCTCCATCCCTCCCACGGGCTCCCGTCCCTGGTTGCTCCCCCCGCACCCCGCACCTCCCCTGGGTTACATTTGCCTAATTGTCCCTTCCCAGGGATGGGGAAGCAGGCTCATACGACTTGCGAGTGTGCAAGAAATGTATTTATTGGCCAATAAAGAAGAGAGATGGCAGGTGCTGCGGTGGCCGGGGCTGCTGGACCTTAAGGGCTTCTCAAGTGGAGATGTGCTGACGGCTGGGTTTGGGGTCCCTGGGAGGGGGGGGACAGGCAGGCACCCCCGGCTCCTCTGGCCAGGCAGAGGTGTGGGGCTCTGCCCCCTACGCTGGAGTTTCGAGCTGGTTTTCCTTTTACCCCCCCGACAGAAGCTGATGCTCTCCCATGGACAGCCCTTGGCTGTAGCTCCAGGAACAGGACAGGGCTCCAGTGTTCCCAGACATGTGGGAGAACCCACTGGTGCTGCTGGGTCTGTGTCACTGCTGGCTGCTGGGGTATTCAAAGGGGTTTAACCGATTCTACCTTCTCCTGCTGAAACGCTCAGCTGTCCACGAGGTATTTTGCCTATCAAATCACTTCTAGCAGCCTTAGGGTCTCCTCCGCTTATGGTCCCTGTGATGAGAGCTGCTCATGGCACAAAGCCCACCGTGCTGCCTGGGGAACATCATGGCACCAGCTGGTCCAGCAGCCTTTACTGGGGAAGTTTTCCCAGCCACCAGAGTCACAGCGATGGGCACTGTGAGACTGACAGCCACAGAGCGCCTGACAGACAGTTCCGTGGTACTATGCCAACACATGGACGTGTGTGTGGACCATCTCTTGTAGGTCAGTGCCTTCTGCCTTGTGTCACAGAGTATAAAGGGTTTGCTGACTGCCTCAGCCTGGCAGTCACCCTCCTCCTCTGGAGGCAGGAGGTGGCTGTGGAGAGCAGGCAGGATGGCGTGGATGCCATCAGCCCCCCAGCGCAGAGACCCTGGTCCTGTTGGGGGGAACAGCTGTCCCTGGGGGTCCCTCGCTGAGGCTCCTGGCAGAGACCATGTGCCAGGGTCCCCTTTGCTCCTCTGTCCCTTAATGCCGGGCTGGGACCTGTTCTTCCCCCGTTATCCTTTTGCTGCAGCTTTGAAGGTCATTAACACTCCTTCAGAGAGCAGAGGCTTCTCAAAGCATTTCCCATCTGCTATCACTTACCACATTAATCACAGTCCAAGGAACAAACTAGTTTTGACTTGAGGTTTCCTGAGTAACTGGATTTCTTCATTTCAGATGCTATTATTGATAAGTCTGAAGTTTTGCAAGGTACCTTATGTTCATGTCATTGCTTGAATGCAAGAAAGAAAATAAAAATAGTCCAAAAACCTCAAATCTGAAAACCGAACTTGGGCTTTTCTGATTTTTCACTGAGACTTGGGAAAACACGATGTCTACTTTTTTGACAGTGTTACAATTTAGACTTTCATGACCCAAGCTGAAAAACATACCTCTGGCAATATTTTAATATTGATAGGCAAAATTGTGATTCATCAACATCAAACTGTTTAATTCATTAGCCAACAACTTCTATGCAATGTGGGAATACATTTAAAAGAGAATGAGATGAGACCAAGTATTAATTATGCAGTCATTGCACAAATTCATAATTTTATGTCACAAAGAGCTTTCTATGTATTAACACTTTAGAGCCTGTTTCCTGCCCTTTGCAGGTTTTTTGAGGCCCATATATTTTTAAATCAACTTTTTTAAAGAAATGGTAGGCAGAACTAGGTATGAAAGACTGTCATCAGAAAATCATGTTTTTCTTGCAGGTGAAGTTTTTAAGTTTTCTGATTTCCATATGTGTGTGATTCTCATACACAATTACCAGTACGTATTATAACTAATAGTTTTGTGCCATATAATGCTTTTGCTGTTTTTTGTAATATTTGCCTTGACCACATGAAGATATTAGTGCTTGTGTGTCTTCATCCTCACAGAAATGCTGCCGTGTGAAAGCAGGATGCAGACAGCCTGGGGCATGTGGGATGTGAAGAGAGGGTGGGAGGCAGCCAGTTATGAGGGCTGGGACACTCCAGGTAGGAAATATGCAAATCTGAGTGGTTTGGGTTGGAAGGGACCTTAAAGCCCACCCAGTGACAGCCCCTGCCCTGGGCAGGGACACCTCCCACCACACCAGGTTGCTCAGAGCCCTGTCCAGCCTGGCTGTGACTATTCCCAGGGATGGGGCATCAATCCGTTCCTGCCCTTTGCACTGAGCCCCTGGTGGGTGTTACTCTATTCACCACCTTTGGATGGGGTCACTTGGGGCGAAGGTCCTGGATGCCTCCATCACCACGTGTTTTTCAGCGAGTCCCTGCTGCCCCTGGTCTGTGGTTCTCAGTGTGATGGGGGGAGCACCCTCAGCCTGAATGTGCAGGCGGGATTATCCAGAGAGCAGCCCGCAGCCCTGCTGTCCAGGACACCAAAGCAAAGGCCTGTCTTCCTGGGAAGGAGCCACATGTTGCAAAACATCTTGGAATGGTGGGGAAATGCTGCCTGTCCCTGAGACAGAAACTGTATTTTCATCTTTGCCATGTTGCCGATGTTTAATTTTTAATTGCTCTGCAATGTGGCAATCTCCATAACAAAGCATGAAAAATCAAAATTTGCCCTGAAGATATGAAAGCTGCTGGATGTTCTCAGAGCCATAGCTTGAGTTGAAAGCCAGAATGAGCTGTCTGAGAGCCGCAACCCTTTCCTATTGTGCAACAAGCACGTAATTAGGCTGGAGAACCCCAGCGGCACAGAAGCTTTTGAGAGCGAAACACTCCGTCAGGCTGGAAGGGACCCTGTGGGGCCAGAAGCCCTCACCCTGCCTCAGAGGTGCGAGAAGCCAGTTGAGCCCCAAAAGGTAGATGAACCCCTCACTGCACGCCATCCCATTATGAAGCTACAGAGACAAACCCAAGCCTAGTAGTTTTAAGACCAGAGATCTCGGATTCCATCCCTCCTTGTCTATAACATATTGGTTTAGGTGAGATTTAAATTGGATCCAAATGTTACACACATTTGGCTGGAGCAATTTCTTCAAGACTGTTTTCCTAAATTAGGGATGATAGTGGTAATGCTCCTACTTCTTGGCTGTTGCCTGCAACTGGCTGAGATTTCATCTGCTGACAACCATGTTTCTGGAAACTCACAATCTGCTTTTACAGCGACTTCACATAGTATATGAAAACACTTTTTAACAGCGTTGCACTCTTGAGCTTTGCTATTTCCATGGTATAATTGATTTTGCATATTAAATGATCATGTTTCTGCTCCTGGACAGAGAGGTGCACGTTTATTAAACAGATTCTTTTTTCCTCAGATAATCTTTTCAGTGAGTTTTCCATTTTTGAATCTATAATGCAAGGACAAGAAGAGAGCTTTCCCCGCAAACGCCTGAGGATGCGGGCAGGGATGCCCGGAGGGTGCCTCCAGCCCCTAGAATATTCTGGCTCCATTTGCTGTTTCGCATACTTCTGTGTTTTTCCTACAAATATGCTTTTGTAAATTCATTCCCCGAATGTTTCCAGTAAAGGAGTGAAAACGTTTACAAATGCCAGAAAATCTAATAATTTGTTTTTAGATTCATGAAAGCTCCTCATTTGTGTTATCAAAGATGTTGATTTGTTCAGTTTAAGTCGTATCATTATCCCCATGCAGATGTGGTGGTAAAGCCCTACTTGGCTCTAAGGAGAATGTATACTGTATGCCTATGGATGCGTTCCAGCCGGTCCCTCCCCAGCCTGGGTCTGTGCTTGGGATTGCCCTGGCCCACGCTGAGGATCACCAGAGCAGCCCGAAGGAAGGGAGCGATGGCAGGGGCAGAGCCCTCCTGTCCCTGGGCAGCGGCTGCAGCCGGGAGAGGCTTTTGCGGTGACAAGGCGGGCAGAGCAATCTCATATTTTTTGCTTGGAACGGATAAAACCAAATCAGCTCATGTCTGTAGCTTGTTAGCACCGGGGAGGAAGCTGCCGGGTACTTAGCTTGTAATTCTTCAGAGCGTAGATGTTTCATGTAATTTTAGATACCCTGGTAACTGGCAGTGATTCACACCAGCCCTGCTGCTGGCGGTCTCCCATCAAAACACCTCCCCTGCAGCCGGGGTTCCTCCTCCCCGGCAGTGTGGGCTTGCCATAAGCCCCCCGACAGCAGCGCAGCGGTGCCTGGCTGCTCCCTGCTGGTCCTCATCTGCCTGTGGGACTCGGGTAGTTGCCACCTCCCTGCCCTCAGAGCAGCCCGGGGGTGGCTGTGGCCATGCGTGCGTGCGGGGAGGTGGAGAGAGGGCGGCTCTGTGTTTCCCGCAGCAGGAGATGGTCACCCCTGGGACCAGGGGTGGGAAGGATGGGTAAGTCCAGAGCTGAGAGTCCTCTGTTCCTGATGCTGTGGGCAGAGGCACCCCTCCTCTGCTGGCTTTGCGGGATGCTGTGAGGGGCGAGCGGGGAATTTCGGCAGGTGGAGGATGGGCCTCTTCTGCTCCCCTCTGTCCTCAGCCCTGGGGAGAGTTTGCTGAGAGAGTGCTTGGGTCTGTCCAATGAGATAAACTCACTGAAACATTGCCAGGGACAGATACGAAGAATGGCTCAGCATTTGGGATGAAGGACCACATGTGCTCCTGCACCCCTGGCAAGGCCAGAAGCAGCCAGATGTGTCGTTATCCACCTGGCATCCTCTGCAGGAGGGCGGACAGGGAAACAGGCGGATGCAGAGACTGCTCTGGTGATGCTCCTCAAAGCTCAGGCAGAACAGACTGGCCTTCGGGCCAGTCACAGCTTCTGGAGACCATTCAGAAGATGGAGCTGAGGAATGAGACACAGAGATGGTGGACAGAACATTACATGAAGAAAAACTGAAAACTTCTGGTGTTCAGACACAGATAGACAGGAGCAGGGAAGAGGTAAAGATCATGTCTTTGTGTTAATAGGTAGAATTGAGTCTCCCTGACCTTAGGTCACAGCTGTACTTTTCCCCCTGTGCTCCCATATGGTGCTTGCTTTATTTTTGATTTTCTCTATTTTTTTTTTTCCTTTTCTTTGGTTGCTTTGTTATAGCCGTTTGTGGAGCTGGAGGTCTCCGCAGGGCAAGCAGGATGCAGGACCAGTCCTGTGACTGCCTGCAGGACGCGAGGCTCCAGGTGCCACCAGCAGGAGCTGGGCCCTGGGGTCACCCCCATCACCACCACTGGTGTTAGTGGGAATACTGGATGAGAGGGCGGCTCACCAGGGACAGACCTGCCCCTTCCCTCGGGTTACAGATTAATTGCCCTGATTGGAGAGAGCAGGGAGTCTCCTGCTCTCTGCCGATCTGTCGGGGTGGCGAGCGGGGCTGCCATGGGGGGTACCCCTGTGTGGGGAGCCGGGTGCACCCCCACAAATCTTCACATCCACATCAGCCCCCGTCCTTAACCCCTGCTTCTAATTAAACCAGGCGTGAGGAACACAGCCATGCAGGGTGGGCAGGCTGGGAAACGTGCGGACGCGGCGCTCGACAGCGTGGGAAGTGACGTGTCTCTGCCGTCTGCGGTGCCGGAGCCGGGGGTCCCTCGGTGCAGACACGGCGTGAGGGGAACAGCACGCTGGCTCTGCGGGGATTGGGGACCTGTGGGTGCTGCTGGTGTGACGGCTGAGCCTGCTCCTCACGTTCCATCACGCGCAAGCTGCTTGCATGAAACAGCATCCCGAGTCGGAAGAGATTGGTCTAAAATGGTAATAATTTAATCAATGAATTGTTTAACTCATACAGATGCACAGAAAAGCAAAAAGTGCAACTCTTCATGGTGGTTGTGTGGGGATGGGGAGGAAACGGAGCTTACGCTTTGCCCGGGTGACAGCAGACACCTGCTGTGGGCACCATAAAGCTGAATAATATGGGAGGGGAGGCCCAGCTTTGCAAGGGTACCTGAACCGTGGGGGGACAGGTTCCCTTCAATCTGTTTCCTCTCCTCCAGAAGGTTGAAAATTCTGGATCCAAAGCAGGTCTTGTTCCAGCTGTTGTTTCTGTAAAACCCGGGGGCTGGTTTCTGTGTGAGTGTGCTCGCTGTGGAGGGGAGCTGCAGGCAGCTCCTCCTGGCAAGGACCCGTGGCAGCTCAGGTGTTTGGGTTTCCCACACACCCAAACCTTCAAAGCAGAGAAAATGCTTCTGTGTTCATCTTACACAGCGGGGAGGAAATGACCTGGTTCAGGGCCTTTGTGTGAGACCTCGTTCTCCTCCTTGGAGTGACACCACTGGGCTCTGTGGAGATGGGGGCAGCCAGTCTGGGCTGGCAGAGCAGGGGTGAGAAGCCCTTCCAGACTATCATAGAACTGGCTGGGTTGGAAGAGACCTTTAAGATCATCTAGTCCAACCATCAACCGAACTCTGATAAAAAAAACAAAACCAAAAGAAAACCATACAAAAGAACCCCCCCCATCACTAAACCATGTCTCTAAGCACTGTGTCAACCTGTCTTTTGAAAACTTCCAGGGATGGTGCCTCAGCCACTGCCCTGGGCAGCCCCTTCCGAGGCTTAATAACCATTGCTGCATAAAAATTTTTCCTAATATCCAATCTGAGCCTCCCCTGGTTTATGATTTGTTTCTGCTGCAAATGAAGAGAAGGTGCCCGTGGCAGCAGCGCCCGCGATCCGTTCTGTCTGGGGTAAAGTGCTGGCCACTGCTCAGGTAAAGATGCTCCCAGATGCACAGCTCCAGAACTTCTTCCCCACCCCTCGTGTCCTAGCTCAGAAATGGGCTTGATGCACGACTCTTGCACCTGGATTTCTGCAGCTGGTGCGGTGGCTCTGTGCCCCTGTGTGTTTAGGAGACCCAGCTGGGGAGCGGTGATCCCTGGAGAGATGCCACTTCCCTTCTTCGCTCCTGGTGTTCTGTGGTACATCGCTGGTAGTGGGACTAAGTATTCCTTTGTGAATTAAATGTTCTTTTGTGTTTTCTGGCCTCAGTCTCTGGGTGCTCCATCGCTACTCGGTGATACCCACCAGGATGATGGTGAGTTGTGCTGTCAACTGCTGCTGAGCTGTGCCCTGCGGGGGGAAGAGGAATGAGGCAAGAAAACGAGAAAGAGCAGAGTTTATTCTGCAGGTGGGTGAATGCAATTTTGAAAGAAGGCGTTTGTTTTATGGTGAGATGTAGGTGTGACTTTTTCAGTGTTTGGGTACTTTTGTGTGCATGTGTTCTGCTGGTGTTCTGGTCAGGGGAGTGAGAGGCAGGACATGGAGGACACAGCAGGGAGAAATGGACTGTTGTGTCCTCCAAACCCCTCAGAAACCAGGACTGGTGGAATGCCCAGGGTGGAACACAACAGGTTAAACTTCCCAAACAAAGGCTCGAATTATTTTGTGTCTGTTTTGGAAAGCAACACTATGACCCAGAGAGACAGGGAAAGCCTGCTCTGAGCCAAGAAAATGTTTACAAATCCTCCTGCAACAACCAAATCGATAAATCTATACATTCTGCTCTGACTTCTTGGAGTCACAAGAGCCACAAATAGTTGTTGGTTGTTGGAGGTGTTTGTGGAGAAGCTGGGTTGTTGGGTTTTTGGGTTTTTTTCTCCCTCTGGATTTTATTTCACTATATGGGTAAGGTGTTTATTTAAGAGGAAATTAAGAACACACAGAACTGCACGTGGTGAAAGCAGGAGGACTTTCCAGGGCTGTTTCTGTGGGCGTTCAGGTGTTGATGTGACCTGGAGAGTGAGCATGGGCGCAATGGGGCACAGGGTGGTGGTACCGTGTTTCAGACGGTGGTGGGGAGGTGGGGATGGCAGTGCGTGTGTCACCGTGCCATCGCCTTGGGAGGTGTGGGGCCGGGGTGACCGGGGCATGGTCTGCGGTGCTGTGGTGAAGGGATGTACAGAATCATAGAATTACAGAATCGCAGAATCACAGAATCTTCATGGTTGGAAGAGACCTTTGAGATAATTGAGTCCAACCACAAAAAAACCCAAACAAACCCAACAAAAAACCCCCACCAACAAAACAAAAAACCAAAACAAATAAACAAAAAAACCAACAAAAAACCCCCACAGGCAGACACACCCCAACAATCTCGGGCACTAGAGCATGCCCTGAAGTGCCACGTCTACACGTTTGTTAAATCCCTCCAGGGATGGTGACTCCACCACCTCCCTGGGCAGGCTGTTCCAGTGCCTGACCACTCTCTCAGTAAAGTAATTCTTCCTAATATCTCATCTAAACCTCCCCTGCCCCAACTTCAGACCATTTCCTCTGCTCCTGTCATTATTCCCTTGGGAGAAGAGGCCAACCCCCACCTCTCTACACCCTCCTGTCAGGGAGTTGTAGAGGGCAATGAGGTCCCCCCTCAGCCTCCTCTTCTCCAAACTGAACATGCCCAGTTCCCTCAGCCTCTCCTCATATGACTTGTTCTCTAGACCCCTCACCAGCTTGGTGGTTCTCCTCTGGACATGCTCTCCTCTGGATACACATTGCCTGGGATGCTGCAAAGCCAGAGAAAGGTTTTGGGAGATGGATGGGTGGGAGCTGGAGCTGGGGGGATGCAGATGACAGAGGGGACGGGATAGGTACTATGGGCTGAGATGTGTGTCAGAGGGGTGGGCACCTCGCTGGGTCTCTGCTCCTCCTCCTCAGCCTCGCTGTCCTCTGGACCAGGCACGTTCATCTCCCTGTGTCGCCACGGGGTAGCGAGGCCTCTGTCACATCACCCGGGGACAAACTGACCCCGGCTCAGAAGGCCGTGTCTGTGCCACCGTGAGCCATCCTCTGCTGGTGGTGGATCAGCCTTGCCCTTTGCTGGAGGGCTGGAGGATTTGGTTAACACCTGGGCTGTTGGCAGATGCTTTCCAGAGTCTCCTGGTTTGGTTTATCAGCTCCTGTAGCAGAGAGTGCACCCGTCTGAGGCAGCTTCTGTGCTGGCAAAGAAAAGGGCCCGCGGGAGCCGCCAGGGGACCATTCGGTCATAAATTACGAGAGTTGGATTTCCAAAGACGTTGCTGCAGGACAACCAATGAGCTGACACCAGTCCTGCGCTGGAAAGGTGAGTGAGGAAAAACTGGGCACTCCAGTTTGGATAAGTGACTAATTATAATTTCTAGATTTAATTATCAACAGTAAACTCTTAAATACCCATGGCAGACAAGCGAACCTCTGTGCCTTCCTTGTGTTTGATGTGCTAAGCATACATATTCAGCTCAGTCTCTCAAGAAAACATGAGGTTTTACACAAGAACAACTATCCCAGATGAGCAGGATTTATGGCTCCAAAATGGTCTGGTTTCATAATTTGCAAAAGCTTTAACCTTTCAAGCATTTCCAAACCCATTTTAGCATGCGGGGAGTAGTGATGCAGAGACATTAACATTAAAACTTTGTATGTCTCCAGTGAATATTCTTACAACAAGAAGCATAACGTATCCTTTTTCTTATTTCATTTTCTAATATTTCAGTGTTTTCTTCCATGAAAGAAAATAAATATGAATATATTCTTATAAAATTAACAAATATCGCAAAGCTTTAGATACCAATTAAGATGAATAATTTAACGTGTAGATATCAGTGCATGACAACTCTGCGCTTCAGCTGCCTGCTCACCAGCTGACGGTGGAAACTTGAGGCAGGTTTGCTGAAGCAGCTCACATTTCCTTGAAGGTCATTTAAATGAATTTTCAGATTTCCTTTCAGCCTTCAGGCGATCCCATTAATGACTGGGAAGAGCAAACAACCAAACAAATGAATGGTGTCATACGCAGCAGCTCTACCAGAGTGCCATCAGACGTTTGTCTCCGCTTCCAGCCTTAGAAGTTGCCGACAGCCCAAATGTCGAGCTGCCCCCCGAGCGCTCCGTGTCTGTGCGTCCTGGGGCTGTGGGGCATCGACTCCCCCCTCTGCTAAAGGAACACGGAGCGGGATCACCTCCACTGTGGCTGTCGTTCCTCTCTCTGAAGGGTCTTGTGGGCAGAGACCGCTGTGAAGACCTTGAGACTCCTCTGTCTGGAGAAAGCGAGGTGGGATGCTGGGTGCCTCCAGGCACCCCTTCCTCCGTGGGAAGGTGGCAGGACAGGAGGAGACCTGGTAAAGCCAAGATAATCACAAGTCTGGCGAAAGAAGGGGGACAAAGATGGATGGGTGAGCTGGCATTTCCCTGAAAATCCTTCCATTTGGAAGGGGTCCACTGTTTTGGGGTCCACCATTTGCCTCCCCTGCAGCGAGCTGGGGACCTGCTTGTACCTTCTCTGAAAGGGGAAGTGGGGCCTCGATAAGTGACTCTGGCTCCTGTCTTTAATTGCAGTTGGTTTTGTGTTGATTTTCTGTTACAGGAAACCTAGAGAACCACATTGGGAAAATGTCCCTCTGAATATGTAAATAGTTATGATGTCTTTCTTTAATAAAGAGGCAACTCCAAAACTCCTACCTACCATCCCGATGTGGACATCTTGCTGCCTGCCTTTGGTGTGTTTGCAGCTCCAAAGGTTAACCACTGATAGCAGAGCACAGGGATTATGCCTGTAACAGGATGTTCAGGTCCCAACTGCATTGCTCTTTTGAAAAGCAGTCTATGTTCAGAGCTGGGAAAGGGAGCCTGGTATGAAAACTCCTAGATCACATGCATCTGCTGCACTTGGGAACAATCTATATCTGTCATCATCACCCTGATGGAATCAATTGTACCAGCGAGTATCGACAGCCGCGGGCAGGAGAATAGATCCAGCATCGTGCAGATGTATCATGATGCTGTCAACCAACGCGCAGCTTTTCAGCAGTATTGTGCTTCCTGCATCCTCTTTTGGCAGCTGAAGCGCCCCAGCAACGAGAGAGCAATGGCACAGGGCAGACCTTGCAGCTGAGGTTTCCACTCACAGACACGTGCAGCAGGAGGGGTGTCTGCAAGCACCTGGTTTGGGGAGGCAGCTGAGCTTGGACACAGCCTTGTTCTTCCCACTGCAGTATCTTTAAAAATGCTTCTTAAATACTTCCTTTTGCCTAGATCTGGACAGTCCTAGACATCCGGGCCACGTTGCAGTGCAAGAAGAGTACTGAGTGGAGGAGCAGTTTGAACTTTGTACCACGTAGCCTCCAAATGCCTCCTGAGAGTGGCTGGGGAACAGGATGCTGCGTGGCCCAGGTGACTCTGGCTCATCTTGATGGAACCCATCAGCTGTCCGAACCTGTTTGTGCAGTGTTTTGGGGAATGGATGTATGATCTGATAAGAAGGTGACAACAACACTTTGGAGGGGATTGCTGAACGAGTATCGTAGGGCGAGAGGCCAGTGTTACTCCTTGCCGCATATTCTGACTTTGTGGCCAAAGCAGAGAAAAGTTTATTGGTGTTGGCATGAGGAGGTGATTTCTCAGAAACTCAACTCTCTGCAGCCATTGCCATACTTCAGAAACAAAAGATGGCAAACGTGGGCGATCTGTAGGCTGTTACTTCTCCCAGCTTCTGGAGGAGTCTTTCTGTGGCTCTGATTTTTATGGCCAAGGGATGGGGTCACTCAAGGGATGGGGTGAGGGTGAAATCCATCCAAACCAGTGACCTTCACCACTGCCGGCTGAGCAAGTCTTCACGCTCCCCATCGCAGATCTACCCTGACACATCTGGGGAACCTGCTCGTCGTCTCACAATAACCTGGTAACACCAGAACTGCTTCATAATTAAAACCAGCACAGACACAGGCTTTTTCTCGCACTGTTCTTCAGTTATCGTCCATGCAGCAACCTGTGATACTTTTAGAGATAATAATCGAAGATGTTGAGTTTTATTGCCCCATCAAGGGTGAGTTTTTCAGCCTTCCTCTTGAGAGCTAACCCCAAGATGACAGGGTTCCTGGTCCACAAAAGGGCGTTCGGCAATGAGCGTGCTTTGGTTGTGCATAAAGTAGAGTGTTACCGGGCGCTATTAATAGTTTTGGTGGTGATTCTGATCAGAAGTTTGCCTCAAATATCAGCACAGAGAGAACAGTGGCACTATACTCACCCAGTTCTGGCAGAAAGTGTGCCAACCAGAACCATGATTTGAAAAACAGCAACAAAAACCCGCAAGAAAATGTCGCTACCGTGGCAGCAGGACACCTTCTACCACCATGGCTGCAGCCGGAGATGATGAAGAGTGCAGCTCTGGGGAGATGTCAGCAGGATCTCTGGAAGGACGCTCTGGAGCTCCCGACTTCTGAAGGGAGCTGGCGCTTGTCTCTTCGTGGGGAGCTTGGGGCATGCTGCAGTCAAGTGTCTCCATCAGCTACTCTGTGCTACCTCCACGTCCCCGCAGCGAAAACAGCAGGACACCAGGGTCCTGGAGCAACATCGAATATTCAGCACTGAATTAATTATTCTGCTGGCTCACTTGGCTGGCCCAGTCGAATGTCAGAGATGCCTCCTGTCAAAAGTGGAGACATTAAAGTGATTTTTGAGGACAACTGAAGTAAGCTGAATGGGTAAGAAACTAATCTCTGACATGATACGCTGTGCAAGGCCAGTGTGAAAGCCTCCGCCACGGTAGAATTTGGGAGACTGAAGGGAGCAGCTCGAGCAGAGATATATTGAAACTGACTGCGATTAGGAAGAAGGTTAGATTAATGCTGTGCAGCAGAAAATGCTCAGAGGAAATGGGGCATGGTGAGTACAGGAAGCAGCACCTGTGGCACCTGTACCCACTAATTGCTGAGCAAATTGCACTAATTTCTCACTTTCTGCCAACCAAAATCTTAATTTTTGTGCACTGAATTGAAGGAAAATTCTGTTGCTGTGTACCACTTGCAAGAATAAAGTTTCTTCTTTGAACGGCTTTGAACGGCTACGTTCATCAGCTACGGCTGATGAAAAGTGACCCACCTTTCATGACATACAATGCCAGATACGTAGAGGAATTACTTCTGAAGAGCCTCTCTGTGATGGGTTTGTAGCTTACTTAGCATTTTTCCTAAAACTGTTTCCCATCTTTGTTTTAATGATCAGAAAGCTCGAATCCTTGGAGATTAAGCACAGTAACTCATTCATCTTTCTTTGCTTTCTCAGGAAGAACAGACGTGGGATGTTATCCTGTGCTCTGCCTGCTCAGCCTTGGGCTCTCAGAGAAACACGGTGGGTACACGTTTGCTCAGGGCTGTTGAAGAAAATTAATTTTTTAGAGAATTTCCTGTAACATTTTAAGCACTACCACACCATTGCAGGCCAGAAGGCTTGAGAAACTCCTCTTTTCAGGCAGTGGCTGTTCAACAAGCTCCTTAAGCAAAGATGCTGCCATGAAGTCAATGATGGGGCCTTTGTCTGCTGGTGCAGGACAGCAGGGCTGCCCTTAATCCGCTCTGCTGAATGATCAAGGACATTGACGAGAAGAAGTGATTTCTTATTGCTAAGAAGGAACTACTTGTATCTCACATAGACTAAAAAAAAAATAAAAGTAAATAATTGAAATAATGAGAAATAATTATTAATAAAATAAAATTTAAAAGAAATCAGAAAGAGTTGCAGAATGCAGAGAGGTTGGAAAAACCTGTATTTCAGGACAAAGGCTAACTCACTGCCTGCTGCAGCATATTCCAGAGAGGGTGGCATGGTAACCCCAGAACAAGCTTCAGCACAGGCAGGAACCCGCCACCAGCCGCCGAGGGTGTAACAGGCGAAAAAGCACAAGGCTGGAGGAGCGCTAGATAAACTATGAGCACTTTTAATCTGGTCTTTACCCAGAGATATGGATGAATTCTTATCATCTGAGTTTTTTAACACAAAGCTGCATGTCATTTGGAGAAGCAGCGTGTCCTGTCTCAGCCAGGTTCTCTGGATTTTGTGCAGGAGGCTCCAGAGAAAATTTTCTGGCCTGTCTTCAAGCAGATGAACTGGAAAAAAGGTATGAAAAAACCAGTGTCCATTTCAGTGGGGACAAATGGCAAGTTCCTTATTTTGGTGCAAATAGGATAGGATAGAGTAGGAAATAATCGGTTGAAAAGTAAGGCTGGTGAATGACTCGCTCAGTGGCAACTCTTCAGAAAAGGATCGCAGGAATCGCAAACTGGCCAGAATTCCACAAAATCCCCTTGGTGGGAGAAAGCCAGTGTGTGTGGTCCTCTGAAGAGAAGGACAGTCTGCAACCAGGGGAGGCACCCCCTCCAGCCCCCTCACTGCTGGGGTCGTGTCCAGGCTGGGACCCGGCTGGGGACATCCCCAGCACAGGAGCAGGAGTCACTGCTGGGGCAGAACCTCACACCCAGGGAAAACACTGACGGATGAAATATTTGGGCGCTGGGGAACGGAAAAGATGCCATTAGCTGAAATAAGTCTGATGTTCTTTGAAAACCCGTGTGTCCACCAGACTAGTCTCTATTAACACTACTTTATGTCCACTGGGGAATGTTTTAGTCCATAATTACGGGGCAAGTAATGCAAACCCTGCAGAGCCGGTGGCCGGCTGTACAGCACCGCACTGCAGCACTGCACAGCAGCCACGGGCAAAGCCCCGGGACAAGGGGATGCCTGATCGTGAGCTCAGTTTTGGGGGAGGTCACTGTGGCAAGTGATAAAGAGTTAAACCAGCCCCGAGGCTGCTCAGCACCCCTGAGGAAACTGCATCTCTGGCTGAAAATCAAATAACCTGCTTCTCAGAAATGCAGTGTGTTTCTACAGGAGTCTAAGCGGCACTGCTTTTGCTGTTTAATAAGTCTCTCTAGAAAATGTCACTCACTATAAAATTATATATTTTGAATAAAAGCTAAAGTCGCAGCTTGCATAATAAATTATTCTTGCGTCTGGGCCCATGGTCTTTTATCCCAAATAAGAAGTAAAACAATTGCTGAATAGAAACTTCTGGAGCGTTCTGAAATGCTCAGCTGCCACCACCCACTGCATCACCGACTGCGGGATTTCAGCTCTTTCCATCAAATATATATAGCATATAAATATACTTGTACTGATAAACATATATGTGTAAGCACTGGGGATATGGACTTTGCAAGTCACGGTAGAGTTGATCTCCACCAGAGCTGGTTATAGAGCAGATCCCTGGAATCCAACCATGCTGGCCCTGGGCTCGGTCCCGGGTGCAGAGCCCTACGATGGCCACCCCCGTGAAACCAGGGGGTGCTCCCCCCGTGCTCAGCAAGGAGGTGGTCACACATATGGTTTGGTCTCCAGACACAGACTCACTCTCACCTCTCTGGGAAAGCTCCCATAGGATCCTTTTAACACTTTCCCTGGACCCCCAGCAGGTTCCAGCTGGTGGCTCTGTCCCCTCTGTCCCTGCTCACCAGTAACAGGACCATTTGTGTTGACTGAGAGCTAGCTGAAAGGGACGCCTTGCACTGAGGTCTCCTGAGAGATCCACCCAAAGGCTTCTCCTGAGACCTACTGTCACCCTCCTGGTGGTAGTGATCACAGATCACAGACAGGATGCTTTTCATTTCTTGTTATTTTATTTATGTTCCTTTTTCATAAATCCTAGGCTCTACCTGACCACACCTGAGGTCCCCTGATCCAGTACTTGCCCATCCTGTCTGTCTTCACCATTGCAAGGGTGGTTGCAGTGCTCCGTTGGAGTTCCTTGGGGCTCACTGACCTTCAGGGCAGTGAGTGGCCACGCACTGGGGCTGCAGTGGACCAGGAGGCTCGTGACAAGGTAAAGGTGATATTAATAACTAGCACCTTCTGCTGAGCTGGAAATCTGTCCCCTGTCAGTGCAAAGGGAAAGCCCCCGCCACCCCCAGCTGTGGCCGTAGATGCTGGAGAGCAGTGGTAGCTCTCTGGTTCCTCTCCAGCTCCAGGCGTGGGAGGGGACACGGCAGCGATGTCCCCCACTGGCCAGCCCCCCCGGGGCTCCAGGCGGTGTGGGACCCACCACACCTCAGGCCGGGGAGAAGGCAGGGGATGGAGGTGGGCTTTCCACTGCTGTTCTGCAGGCACGGCCAGGAACCTGTCCTGACACCTCCAGGTCACTGCTTCTGTGCCGCGAGGCCCAACCTCTCCCCGTCCGATGGCTCCTCAGCCCACGGGGGCTGTGATGGGACGTGCTGGTTTGACACTGGGCAGCGCTGGAATTGCAAGCTCTGGCTCCTTCAGACTCCCCAGGCTGTTGGCACCTTCTGAAGTATTTTGCCTGGAGAAGGCATTGTATTTTATTTTATTTGTAATCCATTTAATGATGAAGGAACCCAAACAGGTGGTTTTCAAAGTTTTTAGATGCGAGACGCATATGTCTCACTGTCATAACAGTTTGTCTCGTTACTGGGGATAACATTGACGGCAGTTGATGTATTGCTTACAAAGGGAGCAGCAACAGCATCAAGTGATGCAGTCCTGTTTGCTCTGCAACGGTGTTATGACTTGAGGAATTTCATTGCCTGAATCTCTGAAAGTTCAACTGAGGTCAACAGAATAATAATATTAATTATTTTGTTGTAAAAGAAATGACGTCTCTGTGCCTTTTATATCCTTTTATTGTTTTATAGCCTTAAGCGTCTATTTACTAATGTTTTGTGCTTTACGAGGTTGGAAATATAATGTTCCTTTTCTCTTTGTTTACTTTAGCTTTTTCTGTTTGTTTTGCTCACTGATTTTTTTTCCCCCTTTTCCCTTTACCCTGAGGCTCTTCAATACTTTAAATCACATACATCACCTGGATTATCACATATATCATCTGAATTTCTCCCTGACATTCAGGTTTATCTGAAAATGGCAATAAATGAATTATCCATGGCCTTTGAGGTGCTCTGCCTCTGCTGAAGCACAGCTCTTTAAAGCGTGCCCTCAGGGGCATCGCTGCTCCTTGCCTGCAACCCCAGGCTTGCAAATATATGTTTTGGCAGGCGGGTGGATTTATGGGAGATGCTGGAGAATTGGGTGCGTGGCGGGTCCCTGCAGGCAGCCACGGTCCCTCAGGGGCTGGGGGTCCTGGGGGGCTCTTTCCCAGCCCGGGTGCAGTGCTGGGGGCAGGAGACGAGGCACATAAGGTACAGCCCGTGAGGCATCGCTCATCGCCAGCTCATGGGACATCATCTTCACCCCTCCTTGCGGAGGGTGGGAGCCCGGCTGGGATGGAGCTGGGAAGCATCCCCTCCTCCCTGCGCGTCCCCAGGGACCTACACACAGTCACGCTGCCACGAGGCTTCCCGTTACCTCCCAGTGCTGCTGCAGAAAGGCCAACGCCTGTCTCCTGCGGTAGGATAACTCACAGAGACAAAGGTGAGTCAACAAAACACCGAGATGTGCAGCAGAGACTGTCCCAGCGAGGTACAAAGCCCTTGAGAGGTCCCAGCCGTGCTGTGCCGTGCCAATGCTGTGTCAGGCGATGGGTCATAAACGGAGCAGCCTAAACTTCATCTGGGCTAGTACTGGACAATAAACGCTGGGTGCAGGTGGGTTTTTTGCCTTCTTTACCCTATGAATAATCCTAAAACGTTGTTTACAAGGAGATGGAAATAAACCCTGGTGTCTGAGCACCCAACCCCTGCTTGTTCAGCACTGAGGGGTACCCCCTGCTCGGGGATCGCTCGGGTCCACACGCTGTGAGAGTCTGCAGCCTTGCCGGCATGAGTCCTCCCGTCCACGCCAGGGTACGTGTGCTGGACCAGAAGCAGTCAAGCTGCTGTGATTGATGTTATTTGTCTCTCACGGAAGACGTAGGTGATGCCTTCTCCTGATTTCTGGGTAGAGAATGGAGGTGCAGCTTCTGTGACAGGGAGGGTGAAAAGACAGATCCCACCCTGGCTGTAATTTTGATTTGGAGCTTCCTGCAAGTTCAGAGGTCTCACTCTAGCATAGGTGCAAAGGAATGATTGTTTGAAATTTAGTAAGTGATAATAAGAGAGCTATTGCAAAGGCAGCCAGCTGGACTGACCCTCAGCCCCTCCACAATATCCTACAATATTGCTGAGAAGCCCGTCTGAGGAGCAGCTCTCGCAGCCGGAGGGGAACAGCTGGAAACGAACGGCTTTTCAGGTAAACTACAAGGGATCCGGATTCGCTGCAAGTGAGGTAATTATGTTTTTATTACTCTGGGGCTGTAATAAAAAGAAACTCTGTCGATGACAGTTCCGCAACCATTGTAGTGAGGATTCGGCTGGCACAGCTCTGTAAAACAGGATTAATTACCTTTCTGCCAGAAGCATGCTGTAGCGAGCTGTCCTGGCCAGCTTCTGAGGGATGCTGTGCTCCGGCCTGGACAAAGTCACTGCGGCTGCTGAAGGACGAGTGGAAAAATATCACCCACAAGGAAGTGTCCTCGGGCCGTCCTTACCCTCTCTCCCGGGGTTCAGCCCTGTGACTGCACGATGGGTTCCATATCTGAGATTTTAGGGGTTGGGAAGTGCACCCAACCCTCCTACATTTTCTTTTTTTCTGCCCATCTTTGTATTGCAGATGTGAGTTGGGGTGTAATTTACCAATTGGGGTATAATTTACCAAAATAGGTTAAAATAAACAAGAAGCGAAACAGACAGCTACACCAAAAGCGAAATTAACAAGCACGAAAATTGGGCAACTCCCATTCCTTTTATTTACCAGGTCAGCTCTTAATTGTAGTACTTAGACATGATTTACAGGTGTCTTGATTACCCTGCCAGAAATAAATCCTTCTTTGCAGAGAGGCTTATGTTGGAGAAAGGAG
>VXAK01009095.1:26924-112728 GCA_013399435.1 Arenaria interpres
AGAGGTGAGGAGAGGAGAGGAGAGGAGAGAAGGTTCTGAGGCCCTGGGGACATCATGGTTCATGCTGGAGGCCACTGGCCAGGAGGGCAGCTCAGAGTCCAAGCAAGGCCTCCTTGTTCCCAGTTTTGCCTCTTGGGCGGAGGGGGGTGACGTGTGCCAGGGAGGGGAATGGGCACAGTGTTGCCCCAGTGACACCCAGTTTGTGAGTGAGTTTCTTGCCCAGAGGTCTGGTGTGTTCCATACTGGTGTAAAACCCTTCTGGGAACATCACCGGCCGATTGGCTGGTAAAGAGATTACAGCAGAGCCCAGTGCTGTCCTGCGCTATGGGACGGGAGGCCGTAAGGTCATTTGGTGCAGAAAGGTTTTTTTCATTAAGTAAAGGGATCCAAACAGAAAGCTTCTGATCTCGTAATGTAATTCCAGAGGATTGTCCTGATGGGGGGAACTGGGAGCAGAACAGTGTCCTGTAGAAGAACATGAACCAGTGCAATTAAAGATGGTGCCGCACTCCGGGGGCTGCGGTGGGGATGAGCAGCGAGGTTTTATGCTGTAAGCTCTAGGGACAGATTTGCTGCCCTGGAGAGCTGGGGAGGAAGCAAAGGAGATTTTCTGCTCAGAGCCCTCCCGTGCTGTGCTCACGTCCCCCCTAACAGAGAGCATTGCTGCCTGGCATCGCTGCCAACCAAACTCCAGCATCACACTCACATTTTTTTCTGGGGGAGGAAGGGGGCAGTTGTTTGTTTTCCCTTGTAGAACAAAATCTATACCTTTCACTTTTATACAGAAAAAAGCGGACAGTCAGCATCCCACACCCCAGGACAGCCCACATCCCACGGGCAGAGCACTTGGCTGTGACATGGGAGACTCCCATTTGAATCTGTGCTTTGAGCCAGGCAGAACCCTCACTGTCAGCCTTGCTCTGGGGAGCTCTGGAGCAGATGAGACTTGTTTGAGGAAGGAAAAATAAGTGTGTCATGAAAAAACAGTACTTTTTCTTGGAAAATACTTTATTGCCATGACTTTTCACTTAAAAAAAAAAAACCCTCCCAAAACCACCAAAAGACCTGATATATCAAACTGCTAACCATAATAATTATTTTCATAGAATCATAAAATCATAAAATGATTTGGGTGGGAAGGGACCTTTAAAGCCCATCCAGTGTCACCCCCTGCCCTGGGCAGGGACACCTCCCACCAGACCAGGTTGCTCCAAGCCCCCTCCAACCTGGCCTTGAACCCCTCCAGGGATGGGGCAGCCACAGCTTCTCTGGGCAACCTGGCCCAGGCTCTCACCACCCTCACAGCAAAGAAGTTCTTCCTGAGATCTCATCTCAATCTCCCCTCTTTCAGTGTCAAACCCTTCCATCTCCTCCAAGGGCTCCCCTCCCTGATCCAGAGTCCCTCCCCATCTCTCCTGGAGCCCCTTGAGGGACTGGAAGGGGCTGGAAGGTCTCCCCGGAGCCTTCTCTTCTCCAGGCTGAACCCCCCCAACTCTCTCAGCCCCCCCTCCCAGCAGAGGGGCTCCAGCCCTCCCAGCATCTCCGTGGCCTCCTCTGGCCCCACTCCAACAGCTCCATGTCTCTCCTGTGCTGAGAGCTTTGAAAGAAAATGATTTTGCTTTTCCCAGAGGAAGAATCTCAAAACACGGAACTCTGACAATGTGTGAAACTGCAAGAGGACGCTTTGAAAAACAGACCCTGAACTCCTCGGCATCCATACGGTGCCTTCCCAGGCCAAAGGGAATGGGATGGGAGAAGTGCCGGAGATGCAGCGGTGGCCATGCCGCAGGTCCCCGGCCGGTGCTGTGGCAGTGGCCGTGACGGCGGGCGGATGTCCCTGCACTCCGCAGGCAGCGTGATGGTGCTCAGGGACATCCCTCTCTGCCGCCTTCCCGCACGGCTCGCCCGGCCGCGGCCGGAGGCAGATGTGCCCGACACCCCCAGGTGAGCGCTGCGCTCCCACGGCCTCGGCCCACCGGCTGCCACAGACAAACAGCAGCTCTGCAGCGTGACTTCTGCTGTGAAAAGGAACATGTGGTGGAAAGGTGAAGGACATTTCCTTGCGCTATTGCCTGCTGATGGTTTCTCATGTAGGAGGCATGGTTACAAGGCAACAGCCTGCATCACATCCGCTGGCTCGTTGCAGTTTGCCCAGGCAGGACATCCACAATGCAGGAAGAGCCTGAAGAGCTCTCCGGATCCTAAGTTAATGGTCAACACCTCTGTCATTGACACAAAGTGTGGACAAGACATTGCGGCCCATGTTTATTTGTTTCTGAATAATAATAATAATTTTTAAAAAAAGTTTGGTTTTTTTTCTAGAGTCTCATGGCAATATGAAATTCTAATTCTTTTTTTTTTTTGCCTCCCTCCTCTGTTTTAAAACTGCATTTTGGTGCTTGCTATTTCCAGAGGAAGCTCAGGAGCCAACGGTGCATCTCCTCTGGGATGGCTCCGGCGGTGCCTCCCCAGTGGGCAGGGAGATGCTGATGGTCCCCTTCCCTCGCCAGCCCCTCTGAGAAGAGCATGCTAGTGGAGACTCCACCAACTACAGGACTTTTAATGCTGTTCCCAAGAAATAGGTGTCCCTGGGGGCCGTCAGGTGGAGGCAGAGCAGGCTGAGGTCAAATGAGCTGCTGCTCAGCTTGTGTTTTTCCCCCTGCTCCTTCCCTCCTGTGAAGGCTGCCTTGTGATTGCCCGTGTTCATTAGGAACCACTCTCATTAATCCACATTCTCTCTCTTTTCCTCGTTTCCCATGAACAGGAACTGAATTTTATTCATGGAGGTGCCAGTGGTTCCTTTGTGGGTCTGTCCCCTGTCACTGCACAGCCACCTGCAACAGCCCCTTCTGAGAAGAGCTGTCGTCTCAGCTTGAAAATCTTCTACTGCTCCTCCAAAGTCGAGTTTAATTCTCATAATAACCACGCTTCCCCTCACTCTCAATTAAAGCACAATAATTCAATCTCTACTTAGCCTGTTAACTGTTCAGATTCACTGCCTGGGTTTTATCCACAGATTAATGGATTTATAGATTATAAAGCCAGAAGGGACCAGTGTTACTTTCTTTCTAACAGAGGCCTCAAGAGGTCCTTCAAAGAGCTCCTGACTGAACTAGAGCACTGCTGAAGAACAACAACAATGAGAAAATCGATCTTATCCTGATTTTAAAATTCCCAGGTCCATGGTAAGTTTGTTGGATCCTTAATGACTCTTGCTGTGAAGGAGAAGAACGCCCAGCACCTGGCCATGGGTGACCAGCTCCAACCAGCAGCCGTGCTGACCTCCCTGGGTCCCCGCGAGGCAGAAAATCCCTCTTTTGCCCCATTTTGCCTCCTCAGGGGGCGCTCAGTCAGGCAGCACCAACAGCCCAGGCTGATGGCCCAGGGGCAGTGGATCCTGGTCACCTGATGACCACGTGTCACCACGTGGCAGGATGGGTAACTCCGCAACACACAATGTTATTAACTAAAAGCATGTCACACCCCCAGTGGATGACAAAGCAGCTGACAAAAAGATTTCTAAATGCCATGGGAAGCGGTGAGTGCGCCCTGGCCACAGGGATGGCCACAGGGCTCAGGGACGCCGGCCCGGCCAGTGGATGCTGCTGAAGTTTCCTCGAGCACCCTGTGAGACTTTTAAAACAACAATTTTCTCCCAAAAGGAGGTAATTAGTTTTGCAAACCAGCACCAACTATATTTAATTCTTTTAGCTCTCTCTTGATTAACTTCCATAACAGCTGTTCTGTTATTTTTTCCGGCATTGATGTTGGACTGACAAGTCTATAATTATCTGGGCCATCTTGCTTATTCTGTTTTATAATACCCATATACTTCCTTTCTTCTCACTTTGTGCCAGATATTCGCAGAGAGATTTTGAGCCAGCTCTTAAAAAAACCCTCTGAATGTTACATTATATATATAACTTTTTTTCGTGCTAGGTGCAGCATAGCTTGATTTGAGAAAATTGTCATATAAAGTGATTACAAAACCTGATGATAATTTAATAGTGGCAGAATGGGACTTCCAGTGATTTCCAGAGCTCCTCTTTGCTCTACATCTTCTGTCTTGTTATAGCTTTTAACGCCTAACGAGGTTTTGGTGGTCTGCACCAGAAATCAGTTAGCACACCTTCCAGTCTTTAGTCTGTGATTATTCATTAGAGCAAGTCTCCACACATCCCCAGACCCCTTCCACATTCTCTTGCTTCCTTGCTCGGAAGGTCCGTGTTGACTATATCCAGCGCACTTGTAACAGCCAGGTTTTGGGAAGTGTCTTCCAGAGGCCAGTGTCACCAAACGTAGGATTTCTGATCAGAATTCTACGGCTTTACTGCCCTTGGGTGTTGCCCAAGCTCGTGGCGTTGAGGCATAAGGGACTAAATGTGTGTTTTCCACACCCCGTGTGGGAGACCAGCGTCCCTGCCCTGGGCTGCTGCTCACTGGCTTTGCCCACACCTTCCCCTGGGAGACTTTTGCCAAATCTTTTCCTAGAAATTTCCTAGAGAGACACAGCCTGGCAATTAAGGAGCACAGTGAGCAGTCTCACACCTGACCTATGTTATTAGTTGAGGGACTATGAAATATTTATGATCTGCATGGGACTCGCAGGGGCAGAGAGAAGGCGAGGGCTGTTTGTGCCACCTGGGTGTTTGGTGGTTTGGACTCGGAGCACTGAACTGTGCATCCTTAGCATTGGCTTAATGCTGCCTTTGTCCGTCGAGTGTATTTGAACTTTTAAGGAGTTAATTGCTTTCCACACTTGTGCTGGCAGCCATCTCCTTGATCTAATAGAAAACTAAACTTAATCGGGCTTGTTCCAGGGAGATTAAAAAGGTCTTTTCCACCTATAGCATCCCTGGCTCAATGGAGTGGGTGTGTGACTCTCACTGTTAATGTGTTGGCCGAACAGCACCCTGCCCCGGTGCCCGTGTCCCCCGTCAGCGTCACAGGGCTGTGTGGTGACAGTGCAGCAAACACCCCCAGCTGCCAGCCAAAAATACAGACTCATAGCTGACCTTTAATGCTTCGTGCTGTGGAGTTTAGCAGTCCGGCTGCATCCCACGCTGCCTCGAAGCTGGTTTCATGCTCAGAGTCGCGCTCAGGAGTCACGATCTCAGCAGCCACCATCTCAGCAGCTTCAGTGAGTGAACAAAGGAGGCTGTGGTTTTAATTACACACTTATCAAAGAGCAAAACCTCTTCAGGTGCCTTCATTTTTTCTCAATCTTGCTAAGGGTTAGCAGAAAATACCTTTAAGAACGGAAACATTTTGACAAGAATGTCTCTAAGAACTCTTACCGAGATAAAGACAAAAATCTGTATTTTTTTCAGTGTTTAATATCTATACAGGTAAATCTTGCTCCCAAACATGTCACTACAGGCCTATCTGACTAAATAGATGGAGACACCAGTTCCCCATGTGTAGGATTTCCACCTGAAGCGTGAAAATTTTAGGAAAATCAGGCCGTAATATTCATTTGAAGTCTTGGCCTACCCTAAAGAGCTCAATGAATTATTCAAAGGAGAGACTGAGGGTTGCACAACACCATGTCACTTCTTAATGCAGCGCAGGGAGGCAGGAGGCTCCTGGAGTTTCCCATGGCTGCTAATTGAAACCCAGAGGATTTAGAAAAAATCGTGGAGAACAGAAAAGATGAAAGAGGACCCGAATGAAGTTCTCCTGCGTGTTTTAAAGAAACACTTTTTAATGGAGATTTAAGTAACAAGAAAAGTATCTGTAAATAGCCTTTGTACTGAACTTATTCATAAGGTAAAAGAATACAAATACCTTGTTTTCCCCTTTCAACTGAAAAAAGCCATCATGTACAGTTCTTACCTGCTTGGGAAGGATCCGGGAGAAACACACGCTTCTTCGCAAGGACAAGTCCTGGTTGCTGGGACCATCACACTCATCTCCCCTCCCCAGGACAGTCTTTTCGCTGCTCCTTTCAGAGTGGGGTAGAAAAGGGTGAGTTTTATCCAGAAGGAAAGATGTCATTGAAAGCAGCAGCAATTTCCATCTAGCTATGAGAAAGAGAATATTTAGAACAGGAGTGAGAATACTCTGGACGTGGCTGCTCAGGAGGTGTGCAATATAAAGCCCAGGAGATCTGTGCCAATTTTTGCTTTAATTGCATCTGAGACATACACCGAATGATATTGCAAAAAACAGGCTGTTTCTAGATCTTTCTATTTTCCTGAAAGAAGAGCTTGAGCCCTTCCTCCCTTCTCCACCTCCCCAATAGCAAACTGAAGACTCCTGAAAAGCCACAGGCAGAGACCAGCCACCCCGGGTGGATGTAGAAGCCAGAAGAGCACCAACAGGTTTCTGTTACCCTGAGAAATGTTGCCTATTTCAGGGAGCAACACATTTTCATACTTGAACACCCCTGCAGTACTTCATTCTCTTGGGATGAGCCAGCCCTTCCCTTGCACTGTCCAGAAATGTCATTTATTATTCAGCTGTGCCCAACAGGTCTCTTGGGAGCCCCCTCCCGCAGAAGGTGGCCATCCCTTGGCCAGGAGGAGCATTTGGAGACTGTAGGGATGTTGAAGAGGCACCACAGGGGGATTCGCTGGGAGCAGCCCCAGGAGCACCCAGGAGCCCCTTCCCCTATCCCTGTCCCTGTTCCTGACCCCACTCCCATCGCCCCTACCAGCCTTCTCTCTGCCATGACCACAGTCCACGTTGTGATTTTGCAGGAAGTAGATTCTCCCGTTTGAGAGAGGGGGATGGGATAGCATCCTCAGCTGTCTCCCAGTGCACACATTTCTCCTTGCGGAGATAAGCGTGATGATTTGCTGCCTAAAATGCATTTTCCTTCTGTATTTCAAAGGTAACTAACAAAGAAAAAGCACCCAAAAGACAGGAGAATAAATTGATATTTAAGACCTTCATATTGAAAAGAAAAATATACCACATTTCAGGTGATATTTTTATTTATCATTAGTGGGTTGTTTGAATTTACTACAAACTCTAAAAATAGAAGAATAGTAAGAGTCAACCCTCAAAAAAACCCCACTCTCTTCCTTTTACTGAGGCTTCCCCTACACATGTCTAGTTCAGGGTAATATGATGTAACGACAAACTGAAAATAAATTCAGGTATTGCCTCTTATTATTTTTTTTACTAAAATGATCAGTATATTAATAATTTGCTTTCAAAATTATTATGAGAATTTCTGAAATGAATGTCAAATAAGCACGCAGCGATGGGGGATTCTGCATATCAAAATACTGCCTATGAACTCGCAAGTTCTGCATACGGAGCTTTCCAATACAATGAGAAGATAAATATATTTCCAACTTCCGATGGCCTTTTTGCAAGGAGTGTAAAATGCTTTCGGAGTGGACTTTATATGTTTTGTGCCTGTGAACTGTACATCTCCTCTGTTTCTCCCTCCTGGTGCATGGAAGATCCTTTCAAATAAAGCCAGGGAGATCCTTGCCTGTCTGGGATGTGCTGCTCAGGACTGCTTCCCACTGTTGCTCCTGCACGCTTATTTCTGGGTGAACACAAAAGATCCTTCATTTAAATCTTATTTCTTACCTTCTCCATCTCAGAAAACAGCAGAGAAGCTGTGTTTTACCTCCCCCACCAGTTTGTATGGTGGGGTCTGCCCAACTCCTCCTCCTTGCCGTGGTGTGGTCTCTTCTGCTGGTCCCGAGTCCCTGTCCTGCTGCAAGCTCACTCTGGTGTCTCAGTTTCCTTCTGGAGTTGACATCTCCTGATATCAGCAACAGCCTCCAGGAAAGATTCTATTAACGTCCACACGAGGCTCTTTTTCACTGGGTTATTTCCATGACTACCTCTTCTTTAGCACAATCTTGTGATCTACACAAGCTCTCAGTGCTGGCTTTTTTATTGCCTCCTTGCATGCGTATCTTGACTCAATACGTTTGCTGTAAGGCTTGAAGACTACCACATTTGTCTGTGAAGCTGGAGCTGCCCGTGTTTGTCCATCTGTGAATAGGAGAATGGCCTCAGGAGCCTGTTCTGTCACAGGTCTCCTCCCACATTGGCTTCTCCTGAAAAACACCTCAGTACCCTGCTGGGCTCCAGCGCTCCCATCTTCTATGTCTTCTACACATTTTCCTTTTTTCCCCTTTGTAGTAACTAGGACTCCAGGAGACAATGCTTCACTTGCAAGTCACATAGACCAAACCTTTTTGGGAAAGCAGTCAGGTCTCCTCTCTTAAGAACCCACCATTCATCTTAAAAAGAATTTCCATCCTTCTGGTCCAGGGTGAAACAAGAAGGGAAGCAGCAGTGGCCAGCAGGGCTACGCAGAAGCCCTCACTGATGTCCCTGCATGGCATCGGGTCACCACTGGTGGCCTTCAATGACAGCCCTGGCAGGCTGTGGTGGCACTGCAGGAGCTCCGTGGGGACATGATCCCCACCCAGGTGTCACAGCAGGTACGGGTGGTGTAGATCGTCTAATGTCACCCATGGCCTCCCCGCAGGACTGGGAAGTGCCTCTGCTTGGAAGCGTGCTCTGGGCTGGGGGATCACACCTGGGAACACCATTTCCCAAGAGGTCAACTAAATCTCCACCAACATTAGGAAAAGCTTTCTTTTTTTGATTAAAATCTTAGTACCAAAAGTAATGCTTTTTCTACAAATGTGAGGAAATGTGCCAGAGACCCAACCTGAAGCTCTGAGCCGTGCTCAGGACTTTCCCCTGGGAGGAATTCCACTGCGGCAGGAGGTGGCACCAACACCTGAGATGGAAAAGGCTGGAGGTGAGTCCAGGAGCAGGTGTTCTCGGTGCCTTGGTGAAACACCTTTAAGATAAACGTCCTGCAAACATGGGGACAGCAGTGCAGATGCCTCCTGGCTGCCCCTTCCCGGCACAGCCCTGCTCTGCCTCCTGCTCCTTGCACTCGGGGCCGGTGGATCCCGAAGGGCAGATGGTTCCAAAGGGCAGCTGTGGACAATAAACTCACGGGAAAAAAAATCAAAAAAGCCCGCTCCCGGCTCGACGCCCGTTCAGACAGATATGACTATGCATGAAGGTCACAGAGTCCTCTCACAGACCCAGGGTCTGCAGTTCCCAGATGGACTGGAGATGAGTGGAAACACCAATAGCCCCCGCAGCAGCAGCAGCAGCCGCCAGCCGGGGCTGCCTTTGCAGCCGCACCCGGTTACAAATAGTCTGGGATTGATTGATGCTGGATGTGGCCGTGGAGTTTTAAACGTGTCTCAGCAAAGCAGAGTCTCGGGGCGCTCGGCAGCGGGAGGTCCCCTCCATCGCCCCGGGGTGCTGCCGCCCGGTTGCAGCCCTGTGGAGCACACTGTGGGCAGTCTCCCCACAGGCAGACAACCCGCACCACTCGCTTCCCATCTCATCTTCTGAAATTAACAGGAAATATATCATAGTTTCCTTTTTAATTTGGGGACCAAACAGCTCGGAAAAATTTTGTGGCGAAGAAAAATATCACATCAGCATTCCCAGGAACTCCCTCTCTCTCCCCTTTACGGTTAGACTTGATTCTTTTCCAACCCAAATGGTTCTATGATTCCATGGTGGGGAAGGGTTTTCTGTAAGTTTAGCTGGGGGTCTGTGAGGTCTGATGCTTGGAATGTTTGACTGTGGAAAACGGCTGATAAAATGCATTTAAGTGTGTAGCTGCGTCGTGTCCCCAGTGTAACGAATGTCAGTGGTGGCCGAGCACTGTCTCCCTCTGTAACGTGGAGGAAAAATGCCTGCAGTCCCGGAGGCTGAAAATCCCATCTTCTTTTGCAAGGACTCTGAGTAGCTCAGTGTAATTCTTCTCCTGCTTCTCCAGAGATGGGCAATTGTACGGTCCATTACTAAGATGCTTAAACAAGTGTTTACTGTGAAAACCAGCACTATATAAAGCTAAAAGGTTAAAAAATAGCTGCAGGGTTTTAATCTCCTTGTAAAGGTGATGATCGCTATATGTTTTACCTCTGACATACTTTCTTTAAAGATATAGCTGTACAGGTAAGGTTATAAAGCACGAAAAAGTATTTCTAAGGAACACTGATTTAAAAAGTAATGGTAAAATACATAAGCAAGCAAACAATCCTGCATGGCTTATTCCATGACATAGCTATTAAGAAGAGGACAAAATACGGAATAATCTATTAAGAGTGTGAACAATATTTCCAGATGGAAATAGCAACAGCAAATCCACACATTTACATTTTATTTGCAGACTTTTGTATATAAGAATAATAAGTTATTGGTGAATTATTGCAACTATTATATTTAATATTAATCGTAATAATCAATGAAAAGTGAAAAAGGAAGTTACTGCTGCTATACAGCAAATCAGAACACCCAGTTTGGGGCAGAAACATGACATCTGTAACCAACGGCAGCTCTTCTGCTGGTGGAGCATCAGACAAATGTCTCAGACTTTCTACAAGTGAAGAATCACACTAATTAAGCACAGCATTTAGGCAGCACCGGGGTCAGAGGTCAGCAGGGAGAATCAGCATTTGAGGCAGATGTCACCTTAGTCCCTGCCTAATTATGTTACACATTTGTAAATTGTCTGGTAAGTTTAAATACGTGATTTTTGCCTCTGTGCCCAAGCAGGGTTGGTGTTGGCCCGACAGCTTCAGCAGGCGCCATGCTCTGGAGGAGCCGGGGAGCAGATGTGAGACCCTTTCAAACTCCACGGCGTTACAGTCACAAAAACGTCAGAGGACGCAGGGAGACGAGCCCCTTGGTCTCAGTGGGTATGTCCGAGGATTTTGGGTAAAAACAGCACAGAGGCACATGGGTTTCACAACCACCAGCATAAAAAGAAGAAAAAAAACCCCTGAAAGTCCTAATAGGAATACTCGGAAGCTCTTTTAAGGGTAGTTCCTGGGCTCATACAGCTGAGGTGGCTTTTCTGCAGGTCAGCAGCTCTGCGTCAGGGCTAGCAGGGCAGTTAGAGCCAAACCAGCTCACTCTGCTCCACTTTCTTCCATCATAGGAAAATACCAGGAACATTACATTTGAAATGCAGGAGACTAACAACTGATCCCCCTTTCACGTGTAACCGAGCAGAGGAGCGGTGGTTGCCCCTTGTCGGGACTGGAGGAAGAAGCATCACACTCAGGCACCCAGTGAGTGCGATGGAGCATCCACCCCAGTTTCTCCTGCTGTCCATCTCCCAGGGGAGTGCTCTGGCTTCTCTGCTGGAAACGCAGCTCGCTGTTGCCACAGAGCAGAGGAGAAGCTCCAGCGCTGCTGAGTGAAGGTTGGGAGAGCAATCTCAGCCGGATGATTTAGGAAGTGGAATTCCCAGACGAGATGTCAGTCACGTTGAGGAGGACTTTATGACGCCTCTGACAACATTTAAAGCTTTGTTTACCTACCCTACAGAAAAGCAAAGTAACCAGGCAATTTTTATTTTACTTTTGCTGTCATTATTTTATTTGCAGTGCCAGTATTGAGGGGCTGGATTTATGGGAAGAGCTTATGGAGCTCTGTATGCCTGGGCAGCAGCCTGTGAGGCTGTGTGGCTGCTCGGGGCGCTGGGCAGAGGCTCTGCGGTGCCTGCAGGGACCTGGCACGGCTTTCTCCTGCCCCACTGCAAGTCTTTAGGTCACTGGATTTTTTAGGTCACCACTTCGGATACCAGGAGTGCTTGGTATCTCCTGAGACACGATTCTTTTCTAGATATACAGCTTATACCATCAATTAAATGCTTTCCTTATTTAGATCTTGTTCTGAAACGTCCTCATCCGTGAAATGTCTTTTCCTCAAGATAGATTTGCACCAGATTAAAGAAGCCAATGCTCTCAGTGGGCACCAAATTAACTTCTAAGACTGTTTCAGTGGGGGACCCTGGAAGCGTGCCATCTCCAGAAGGCAGTCTTGTTGGTACAGGCACCAGCTGAGGCTGATGCATTTGGGAACATCGTGTTCCACGGGAGATCCCCCCGGGCAGGGCAGGAGCCAGCTCCAGCACCGACTGCAGCCCCCGCAGGGAACCCTGGCACCGGGAGGGAGAGAGGGACAGGGGTGCGAGCGGAGCGAGGATGCCCAGCACACAGAGCCCCAGCCAGAAAACCTGCTGGGAGGATGCTGGACCAGACTGGGCTGCACTGGGATGGCTGGTGCCCAGCAGAGTCAGTTGGAGCTTGCAGAGGTGCCCACCCAGGAACCAAGAGCCTGGCCGGGGGCAGCTCAGCATGGATCATCTGCTCCCAGGGTCAGTGGTTCATGTGAACCGGCAGGATGGTGGTGGAGCAGCGGCAGCTGGGGGGCACGGTGCAGGAGGGAGAGGCCAGTCAGCGCAGCAGGAAGGTGACTGCCACGGCTCCCACGGGGGTCCCCGCTGTCACCCCTCGGGCCCAGGCAGTTGTCCTCTCACCCAGAGCCACTGCAGACACCAGAACAGCCACAGTGCCCAGCGGTGCTTGCGTTTGCATCCAAGGACGCTTTGCCTGCTCGTCTTCTTGCTGATAAAGAGCGGAAGGAGTTAAAATCAGCGTGGTTTTGGTCGTTGGAGCCCTCTAAGGCTCTGGCAGTCCCAGAGCATCAGGACTGAGGGCTTGGTGCCCACTCCCCCAAGGAGTGGTGAGCCCCAGATCAGCCCCGCGGCTTCCGCAGCGCTGGGAGAGGGACGTGATGGTGCTTTTGTCCCCTTGTCCTTGTGCCTGAGCTAGTTATGGGGATGGCTTTTAGAGAAAGTGCCTGTCAGCAGCTCCCATATCACTTGCCCTACGTCTGGATGCCCTGTGTGGTCTTAATTGGTTTCACAGGTACCTTACACAAAATTACCTGTCTTACTGATGCTGGAAGTAAAAATGGGCAAAACTTTTGCAGCCAGAAAGAGAATGATGGATTGCAAGCTTCCCTTTGCTGTGCAATTACCTGAAGGATCTGTGTTTTTCCTAGTAATTTAGAACAATTATCCTTGTCTGTAACCTACTTTTTCCATGCTTTATCGCTCCTGTCCTGGGGTGGAAGAGGCAGTAAGCAATCATTTTAAAATGAAATAATTTCTCAGTGAAATCTGGAAGTGTGTGACTGACTTGTGTGTTTATGTTGGAGAGAGGCTGCCCGGGTCCGTTCACAGCGTCGCCGTTGTGGTTGTCACAGTCCTTCTTGCTGTCACTTGGCAAGGGGAGAGGTGCCGCTGCCTGGGAAGCCTTGCTCCCGTGTCAGCAGAGCGGCCGAGGAGGTTGGGTGATGATGGTGAGCAGGTCTTCAGTGCTGAGACAGCCCGGGGACAGAGACCCCCATCCCCGAACCCAGCTTTGGTCATGGCTCTGGTGGCCACCAAGCATCCCTCTCCTGGCACTGGAGAAGGTGTCATCCTGGTCTGGAAAGCGCAGTGTCATTTGGTGCCAGAAGCCAAGAAATGGTCTTTGGGAAGGGGAGGAAGAAGAAGGAGGGAACCTCGAGGCTGCAGCTCCCAGCCCCATGCCAGCTGTGCTCTGCAGAGGGGAACAGCGGCTGCAGCATCCCCAGGCTGGAGATGGTGCTCCCGGCGGGGGGCTGTCTCCAGCAGCGCTTACAGCAGCCGTGGGGAGAGACCCTCAGACAAGGAGATTGATTTTGCAATTCTCAGTCAGTGCTCCAGGCTGCTAGCACAATGGCACTGGTTTCGTTCAAACGCGTTAGCAAGACAATTATTGAATTTAACACAACCTTGTACAAACGTCCTGTTGAGGCTGCAATCAGAAAAGATCAAGAATTTTTATTTATTTGTTTGTTTTTTATTTATTATTACACCACCTATCTCTCCCTTTTAGACAGGGGAACCAGATGGCAGCACTAAAAGAAAGTCAGCAGCAGCACTTTGGGGAAATAAAGTGTGTTCATTTAAAAATAAATAAATAATCTATGCAGTCCATTAACCAGAGCTCAAGGCAAACAGCCTTAATGATTTCCTTAGTTAAGAGGAACAAGCACATTCTGGGAGTGCTGGCGGATGTGGGGGCAGAGGACCCACCTCCTCTGGGCAACAGCTCTCAGGACACTTTCCTGCCACCAAACCCGCCCGAGAGGGACCTGCCCCACAAGTACCCCAGGCTCTGGGGACACAGCTGGGCTCTGGGGACACTGCTGGGCTCTAGGGACACCACTGGGCTCCAGGGACACTGCCAGGTTCCAGCCAACAGCAGCCAGGAGACGGTGCAGCTCAGAGGAGGATGGAGCGGCAATAAATAAAGAAAGAAGCACAGACATACATAATTCAATCAATAACCTGCACTCAGTATGTAAAACCACAAAGTGCATGTATGAAGATCAAAATCTTGGATGTTTGTCCAAGCTGAAAGCTCCATTCAGAAACGACGTGATCCTTCTCTTCCCTTGGGGTACAAAGCATTTTGGTTGGGGGGCACCACCCAACGAGGTGCATGTGTGCTGGTGGTACCGGCACCAGCAAGCTCCAGGTCAGCAGTCCTTGCTGAGCGGATGGTCTCTGGCAGCTGGAAACTAATGAGGCAATAAAAGGTGAATGTTTTTCTGCTGTTTTTTTTGAGCTGAATCTCTCCATGGGGTGCAATGGGAGCAAGGGGGAGCACGGGACCCCGCCACCGGGCAGGAGGAGGGAGGAGCGGGGCTGGGACGAGGCGGGGAGGCTGTGCCAGTGCCACCGTGCCCTTCCCAGGGCCCTGAGAGCAGGCGGCACCGCTGGGGACATCTTCTATCAGGCCATGTGTCAGACTCCAAGAGAATGAACAGTCTTCCTTCGGCGTCCTTCCACCACAGGGCTTGATTTAATGCCTTCACTGCTCAGAGTTCCGTGCCTCTGGCACGCTTCACCACCTATTTAACATCAATTCGGGCGACCTGACAAGAAGACATTGCGCTGGGAAGCGTAGCCATTTTTTCTGGCTGTTTCAATTGGTCTAATGGAGTGTGTTGCCCTTCCCTGTCCCGGCCCCAGCCGATCACGGTGGCAGTGAGGGTACTGGTGAGGACGTCTGCAACCAGTATCCTCCGGAACCTTCCCCAGGAAACTCCTTCTTCTCCTGGTGGTTGTGGCTCAGTCCTGGGCAGCGTTGACCAACCCTTCATCCCTGCCCATGGCCGTCAGCCGTGTCACCTGCGCCCTGCTCCCGGGGAGCCCCGGCGGCGGCGGGGACCTCCCACGGCTCTCCCATACACGTACAAATACTCAGAAAATGGGTGTTTGCTACATGAGTACTCCGCAGCAGGGAGGGGTACAAGCAGGCAAAGGAAGAAGGGTGAGGAGGCCGGGGCTGGGGGAGCGCCTGAGGCCAGGGAAACCCATCCGGGGGGCTGTGTCCCTCCCCCTGCCCCGACGCACCCAAGTACAGAAGGATTTGATGGCTTGAGAATGTTCCTACAAAAAGAGATGCACAAAAAAAACCTCTTTGAAAAGAAATTTCACAACATAAGCTGGTTCGCTTTCCCTTCCCACAACAAAGAAAATTAAGTTTCCATGAAAACCTCACAAGGAGAAAGATGAAAATCACAGAAAACATATTAGAAAACAAATCTTATTCAGCCTCATCTGCATTTAACATTTTAAACTTCATTTATATGTAAGGCAAACACTTTGTTAAATATCAAACATTAATAGAATTTTTGTAAAAATATTGGTTAGAGGAATAAGACCCTTGCAAAGTATGTTTCTTTATAGATATAGGTGCAAGCTTTGATATGCATAATTGCTCTTTAGCAGTTTTAAATGATGAAGTAATTGACAATAATGCAGCAAGTTAGATAATTATATGTGAAAGAAAATTAAAGAAATTTAATAATTCATTATCGCTTTTAAAAACTCTTTTTTTCCTCCAGAACCGAATGTGTTTGATTTTACCCCACACCCTGGCTGAAATGGAGTGCTTTCTATCTCGTACGTGACACATGGCTTGTCTTACAGCTTCACAAATCTCCATGAGTGAGTTGTGACAGTAGATGTTTATTAAGCCAAGGTCGGATTTAAAGAGTGTGTGCTGCTTCTTTGTGAGTGATCATTAAACCTGCAGCCAACTGACGCTTGCTATTTCGATAATGCAGAAATACAGAAGAAATGTCACCTTGCTCCAACCTGCTCTGCCATATTTCTACTATAAATGGAAACCAATTCATCTCTGCGAGCTAATTCCTTCTTCTCCCAAACAAAACATACATGACTGGAGGGTAAAAAACCCCAACAAAACGCAAGCAGCGAGGGAAAAGGGGAGTGTGAAGCGGGGTGTCGGCAAACACGTCCCGCGCGCGCTGCCGTCATCTCACAGGCTGCTCCTTCACCTTTACAGCCCAGAGAGTGTCAGTGCTGCAGGCATGACACTGAAGACATGTTCAAACAACCATCTCACAAGGGAAGTTTAGGAAATAACATCGCCTAATTAAAATAAAATGATAACCTTCCAAGCATCAATGAAAAATGCAGGTGTGAAAATCAGTTTTCTTCTATTGTATAGCAGAAGAGAAAGCTGGAAGCACTGGTATCGTCATCGCTTGAACTAATGTTGATGTCCACCCTGCTGTCAGTAGAACTTCGGGCTGGAGATCCCAAAGGTCCCCCCCTCCCTCCATTGTTCCATGTCTGTGTGGCTCCCTGCCTGCCTGTCCCCAGCAGGACCACAGAGAGGGGAAGGTCTCACCAGGAAACAATTATTTCTTGGGCAACAGCAACTTCATTTGCCATTTCGTGTTCTATTTCTTCTGGGGTGAGAAGCCAGAGAGGAAATCTTACTCGTTTCACAATTTCCAGCACATTTTGTTTAACAAACACGGCCAGGCAAGCGGAAGCCGGAGGGATGTCCTCTGTGGTGCCACCACCACTCCCCGCTGAGCTTCCCCCTGCAGTAACGCTTCTGCTGACGAGATGTCCTCGCCTTGGCTTATTTCTCCAGTTTTTTCTGAGGATGAGGGTGTCCATCACGGGCTGGAGGGTGCCTTCCCGTCCACTCTCTGTGGTCCCCCCCCAGCCCTGCTTTAGCTCTCCCAGAGCCAGGCCCATGCAGGGCATCTGGCCAAACTCATAATTAATCACCCTCCTTCTGTGATTTTCTGTTCCTCAGAATGGGCTGGGGGTTATGTCTGTATTAGTGCCTTTATTTTATTTCATTATTTAATTGTATTTATTTAATTAATTTAATTAGTCAATGCCCTTCCTGTGCCTGGGATGCACTGGCCCTTGCACTAGTGGACACCACACTGATTTGTACTCCGTGTGCGGCAGCTGGACATTCGGCATGGCATGGTCAGGTTTGGGGCAGAGTCCTCTCCACGACTCTGGGAGTAACAGGATGAGTCCTGTCAGCCCCTGCTGTTCCTGGGGCACCTCCTCGGAGCACCACGTAGCCGTGAGCCCCTCAAAGGGCATCCTCCTGAAGAGCTGTCTTCCACCTCCAGCTTCCTCATGTCCTTGCAAATATTTAGTTTTCTTCACCAGTATGATCTGCTGGAACCTGAATGTCATTTTTGAGTGCTGCAGGAGCTCTCAGGAGCAGAAAAGCTGCAGGGCTTTGCCAGCATCACTTGTGTGCATTGGGAAATCCAAGAATATCCCTCTTCATCCTGCCCTTCCCAACCACAGCCACCAGGACCCCCCTCCTGAGGACACCCCCAGCTGTCGGTTACAGCCGCCTGGGACTTGTGACAGGAGGTGTTTGCGGCTCCCCCTGTCCCACACACGCTGCTGGCGATAGCCCCCCCGTCACACGGACTGTGCAGAACATTCTTCTTCCATTTCTTCAGATTTTGCCTCTGTGAAGTCCCGACCTCACAAGTGTCTTGCCTGTGTCGGGGTCACCCCTCAGTGCTTGTCTTGGTAAATCTTCACTGCTGCCATGGAAGTAAAAACTTCTGCATTTGTATGAAAATACTTTTATTTAGAAAACAATTGTAATTTATAGCTCAAACAGGCTTTCTTGATTCCTATTTAAATTTATGACTTCTTTCTAGGACCGCCTTCTGGGGACATTTCTATCTTTCTCAATGCATCTTCATGTTCTGAATACATAATTTACAACAAGATCCTTCTAGATGATATCCCCACAGCAGCTGGAGAACTGAAGATGCTTGCATAGATTAGAGTTTCAAATGTTTAACTGCCATTAATTTGAAGATTATAGTCAGCGAGCTTTGTAGATTATAATGTATGATGCAATTACAATCTACTAATGTAACAGATCTAATTTTTGAATGTATTATTTGTTTTTATATTTCCAGTGCTTGCAGAGAAAGGGATTTATAATCCCACTTGCCAGCACAGGTGGGTTATTTACCGCTGTGGTTACAGCGGGAGAAGCCTCTGTCCAGACTTTCCTGTTTGCTGGATTTGGCTTGCTAAAGCAAAGGAAATTAGCATGGAATAACCGAGGCCACCTCAGTTTAGGTACACATGGACAATGAATTAACTTTGGGAGGAAAATCTCCACCCAAAGATGTTCCTTCTACAGCTCCTCACCCATCCTTCCCACCGCAGGCTTGCTGGCCTGTGTCCTCCCGGGTTGGGCACATCAGCCTGGCAGACCCTGGAGCTCTGGTCATTGGCCTTGGCTTCCTCCAGCCTGGCCCCGGGGTGGGTGCTGTGGTCAGTATCTGTACCGCTGCGGAGGGAACCGTTCTGTCCCATTTTTGCTGGCTTTATGGCACCTGGAGTAACCCCGGAGGCTGTGCTCAGACCTCTCCTCTCTGCTGTAACTTCCCGGAATAAAAAGATGGATTTCATGTTGTCCACAATAATGATCTGTCACACAGCTCCGCAGGGCAACCTCCCTGTCTGGCGGTGACACTGTCTCCAGCCCCTCTAGAAGACCCCTTTTTTTTTCCCACGGTCCCACCCTGGAGCATGGCACTTAAGGTTTGTTGTGGGCTTTTCTTGCCACTTTACCGTCAACTGAGAGAATCAGAAAAAACAATCTCTCTTCTATGTTAATAGATTTTTGTTATTCATAAATTTTATTATTTATACATTTATAGAGTTGTGTCTCTGCTTGCAGAAATACTTTAACGTATTGCATCAAGTTCTCGGTTACAGGCAACAAATAATTTCACTCACATTAACTTTTTAATTAACTAATTAATAAAAAATACAAAGTAATCTCTTAGAAGTGTTATATTTAACAATTATGCTTCAAACTTTCAGACGTAGCTGCACTAAAATCTCAGAGAGTAACTGATCCCGCAGAAGCCCAGTGGTCGTGGAGTCTCTGGTCTCTAACATGGATGGTGCTTCGGTTTCTCCCCCATCATACCTGCCCTTGGTGTAGGTATCACCAACTTTGGTTCTGAGACCCATCTACTCCCTCTCCTTAGAGGCATTGCTTAAAAGCAAGATAAAAACTTCTCTGAAAAGTGGAGTAGTAACGGTGGTCTTTGAGGAAGCCCATGCTGGGAACTGAGGGCTAAACACGTCATAAAGAGACCTAACTTGTAATTTAGAGAAGCATCAGGGCTGAGAAGTGAGAACAGCACAGTTTCTGAAGACTTTTGTCCTAAACCAGCTTCCCTCTTGGCAAGAGGGTTTTTCTGGCACTGGTGGTGGCAGGAGGGGAGAGGGAACGGCCTCAGCTGCCCTCCCAAGTGCTGCAGGGGATCTTCCAAGCTGTCACCTTAAGGGAAGTTCAGCCCTTTTTTCTCTTCCTCCTAGTGCTACAACTGCTGCAGGGAGATACAGCTCCAAATTAGCATACTGCATTCAGGTCTGACTCTGATTTGCATAAGAAGTTCAGAGATAATTCAATAAATGCCATCACATCCTCAGAAAATCTTGTTGAGATTTAATTGGATTGAACAATAATTTTATCTGGTGTTCATTGTATTAAATGTTCCAGCAGTGTATTCATTTTTAATTGAAGGAATTAATTTTGTAATTATTAGCATTCGGTTCTTCTGGAATCTCACTTCTCTGAATACATTACCTGCTCCATTTGTGTCTTTTGACATCGCTGTAAAAACTGTGTGCCAGAGAGCTCTGGTTTTTGCCTGCTGCACCCATTAAGTTGTGTCTGACACCATGGTGGAAATCAATACGCTATTAAAAAAAAAAGGGCTAATTGCTGTGTTTGTCTTTCCCGCCTTCGGCTGCTGGAGCAGATTTCCTGGCACAAAACACCACTGGGAGGAGCGGAGGAGACGAGATGAGCTTTCCCCACAGCGGCTCAGGGCTGCTGCGAGGTTTGGGCAGGTGTTCCCAGCACGGAGAACTTGTGGAGAGGACAAATTCTTCTTTCCTTGGGCATGGCCAAGACTGGGCTTTCCCGCACAGTACCGGGGCATTAACATCTGGAATTGCCCAGCAGACATATCCAGGATCGCTAACATCTGGAGTTGGCCTCACTGGTACTGGGACATTAACATCTGGATTTGCCCAGCAGACAGAATGGATCAACAGCAACCGCTCCCGTGGTGGCTTACCCAGTGCAAGTTACCGCTACCACGTTTTATTGTTATTATCATTATTATCACTCGGCACGTGAGGCAGAATTTGTCAGAAAAGAAAATCTTGCTTATTAATCATCTCATGTCCAGTCTTCCGACACCATCTTGCCTAATTATAAATCCTTCCCCTAATTTTATTGTGAACATGGTAATCTACAACACTTGTTTGTTACAACTAATAATGTTTTAATATTATTAGCTAAATATTTTCTACAACAATAACATTTCAATATTATTAAACAATACTCTAATATCAAAAAATATTTTAAAGATAAACACTGCTGCTGTTAATCATCTCTAACCTAAGCGTTGATCTTTCCTTGGTGTGAGAGTTTCACCAGTTCCAGTAAAAGGAACTATACTGCTATTGTTTCCCTCAAAACATTCACACAGTTAAATTACGGTCCCTGAACCACAGTCGTGCGTTGAATCTGCCGGTCGTGTGAACAAACACCCCTCTGGAACCAGCGCGTTTTCCTCAATGCAAGGGAATCCTCACCATGTAAATAATTGTAGTATTTAACATTGCATAATGTTTCAGCATGAAAACTCTTGATTTGTTTTGTCTGAAGTAAATATGTCAATATTATATTTATATATTATGTTCTTTTCTTATCCTTATTTAGCAGAGAAATTATTTCTGAGGATGGTGGTTCTTCCCAGCGATGTTCAGGGGTAACAACAGACAAGGGGTAAGACAGGAGCTCTTTGCAGAGCGCAGAGATCAATGGGCAGCAGCTGCCTGAGCCGTGACATTACAGAGTGCTCTCTGCCAAAGCCTGCATTAAGCAATATCAACATTTACACAAGAGAAGTAGATTCGGCACCAAATATTCAGCGCGGCTGCCGCAGCTCCGTGATCCTGGTGTGTCCGTCCCTGTGCCCTGGCTGCGATGCTCTGGGCTCCCCGGTGCCTGCCGGTCCCTCTCCATCGGGGTGTTCCGGCCACCAGGGCAGGAGGGGGACCCCTGACACCCCCGGGATGCAGCCCCCGGGGCCACCCAGCCTGTCCCACCGTGGTTTGGGTCTGGGCTGGTTGTGCTGGTGAGGGCAGACCCCTTGTGAAGTCCTAAACCTGGGGTATTCAGAGGAGAGATAAAACATAAGAGGCCTGACCAGAACAGTTTAGAAAATGTAATTTTCATCTAGATCCCTTGTGTTATGGCAGAATTTCCAAGTGCATTGGAGAGTTTGTTTGTATGTCAGAAGCTGAGATATCTACGTTCTTCTGCTGCCTCCCCCCTGCCGTGCTCTCCCAGTAGAGTCTGGCTAAACGAACACAAGGGTAGCCAGTTTTTCCCCAAAATTTACAAGCTTTGCTTTAGTTTTTTTCTTGTTCTCTTGTATTAAATCTTTTTCTTTTCTCCCTCTCCACTTATTTTTTCCCTTCCTTTTCCCCCCAGTTTTTCCTCCATGAGTTCAGAGGCACTTCATGACCCGGTGGGCACAGCTGGCGCTGCTGCTCTTTGCTGCTTTTACCGGCGAGTTGGCCTCCTGGAGCCGCAGAGAAGAAGGACCGTTAAGAAGAAGAACTGTGGGCAGGGCAGAGGCGCACGAAGCTGCTCGCTGGTGGTTCCATCCTGGGCAGGGTCCTCCCCGTGCAGTGACCGGGGCTGGCAGCCACCCCAGATGGACCAGTGTCCCTCTCTGCCTGCCCTTCCCAAAGAGCGTTCCACATCCCCTCCCGCACGGAGGAGGGGGAATATGCGAGAACACCCCGAAACTACCTACCACCACCTGCAAACCGCCTGCCTTCGTCTGAACCGACCTGCCCGCTGCCCGGGACGTGTGTACCCCGACATACGGGTGACTGCTTGCGGAGCTGTGAAATCAAAGAGCCACGTTTTGAAGGCAGCCTGGGTGGTAAAAGTGCAGAGTGCCTGAACAGCTACAGATTTGGATGCACCGGCTCCTCTCCCTCGGCTGCTCCCTGGAAGCACACACACTCCAGGCCACCAATCTTGAGCTGTCGATGTCTGGAGAAAGCCTCTCCCGCTCCTTTCCCTCCAGCTGTGCCTTCCCATTCCATTAGAAATCCTGCTTCTGCCAGCAGCTTTTAGCAGCTTTTTTGGCTGGTTTTGCTCTCCCTCCTGCTGTCCCCGTGGGTCTCCCCGCTCTGGCGGCCGGCGGGCAGGACTGGGCAGGAGTGGCTGGGGCTGGTGGCCCTCTGCCAGCGCGGGGGCTCCTGCCAGCACTGCCCGCTGTGGTCATGATTCCACTCCCGTCCTCAGATAAACCCACAGGTTGGCACAGACACACTCCAAAACTGTCAGGGTGGCCGTGCTGAAGCGTGGCACCATCCCCTCAGTATCTGGCCAGGAGACAGTGCCATGTCCGAGAGGGACACCTCAGTGCTGTGCCCTGGGGTCCCCGCTGTGGGATGTGCTGGGGCAATGGGGGCTGCTCCCTGTCCTCAGTAGCACTCCCTGAACTGCTGCACCACGGGCAGCCCTGCAGCCCAGCCCCACCAGCCCTTTGCAGGGCTTTTTTTGAATATAAGAATCATAGAATGATCCAGGTTGGAAGGGACCTTTCAGATCATCGAGTCCAACCATCAACCCAGCACTGCCCAAACCACCACTGACCCATGTCCCTCAGCACCACGTCTGCCCGGTTTTTAAATACCTCCAGGGATGGCGACTCCACCACTGCCCTGGGCAGCCTCTGCCAAGCTTTCACAACCCTTTCAGTGAATAAGTTTTTCCTAACATCCATCCTAAACCTCCCCTAGAGCAACTCTGAGTCTCTCTCTCCCATTTTAGACCAGATGTCTCCACAATGTAAATATTTGCCTCAAATGGCCCTATAGTTAGAAGTTAGCCTTAAATTCTTCTGGAGCCGTGCCCAACCCCAGAGCATCTGCTGAGGAGACCACCGTCTGGTGTGTCTGGGCTACCCAGTGCCTGGGCAGTGAGTGGGAACCCGGCAGGCAAAGCCCCTCCAAGAGCCAGGGAGCTGAACTCGGGGGTTCTGACTCCCCCGGCGAGGGGTTTCTCTGCCCTGCCCCGCGCTGCACCGCACAGGAGAGCGTCCCTGAGACACCATGCGCGTCTTCCCCCACCCTGTGATAACCTGCTGTTAAGCAGAAGAAAAGACCTAGGTGACAGTTTTTTATTTTTATCTTACTTCTGATATCTAGTGATGAATTAAAATAGTACTCTTAGGGAAATACGGAACATATGCATATGAAGATCGAATACAAAATAAGTTCGTTATTATCAGTGTTATTAAAATGAATACTTAATTAACTCATCACAAAGGCACACTTGCAGTAAAATGTTCTCACTGCTTATAAAGTGCTAAAGTGTTACAAATGACAAATGAACACCTACAGACGTAATATGACAGCCACATCAATAAACAATGAATTAACTGCCTACAATTTATAAAAAGGAACTCTTTCTTTGAAAAACTATTTCTTCTCTGACATTTAAAAAAATTTTCTGATGCCACCACACCACTAGCCAAAACCTGGAGAAATTCTAGCAAAAGAGACAGAACTATTAACTTTAATGTCGTGACGCGAGGTTTGGGTTGCAGCCCTGGGGGAAGCGGGGGCAGGAGGCTGGAGGGGGTGCCCGGGTTGGCAGAACACGGCCCTGCCGGTGGCAGGATCTCAGGGACTGGTGAACTGGCGAACTTTGTTTGCTTTATCCCCCCTAGATGAGTTATTTTCACTTGAAGATGAGCACCTCCCTGGAAAGGACCCGTGCTTTGGTGCTGTAGGAAGAAGAAGTCCCGCAGCACGTACTCACCTTGTGGTGGTTGCGCTTCCATGTGGGCGCTGTGTTTGCGGTACCAGCCTCAGCGGTGGCTGTGCCTCACAGCCTTCACTGAGTGCTTGTGACTCATGCCAGAGTTGTGGCTGTTTTCATTCATAACAAACTTTGTAAATACTTAGATAGCAGATAATTTTACTTTAAATATAAACACAAAATCATAGATCCTGATTGTAGGAGTAGGGACCATAAGGCAAAATTAGTTCTGGGGAACAGCTGCTGAAAATGAAGGTATTTACTGAATTCAGCTCTGCGCTGCTGGCATTGGTGAGGGTGGAGAGCAGCATCCTCACCTTCGCCTGGAAGGGCAGCAGCATGTCTTCACACAGACACCCTTTTGCTCATTGTGGCAGTGATGGGTAGAGCTGTTTGCTGCTGAGAAAATCCTGATGCTGGCAAACCTCAACTTGCAGGGGATCAGGACTGTGAGACCCGGCCAGAGATCCCGCCCGGCATCCTCTGCATCCAAAGGGGTGTGTGATTGTCCATCACCCCCTTTTGCCTTCTCCTGTCATCTCCCTTCAATCAAAGGCATTTTAACCAAACACCTTAGAGGCCTGGACGCCTTCCTGACCGGGACCTGCGCGGACCCTGGCACTCCGCATCCACGAGCACAGGAAGCCTCTTGCCTCCTCGGGTCCGTGATTTTCTTGGCTCCTGCTCTGATGGCTCGGGAGAGCGATGCTCCTCACGCCCCAGGAGCCGGGGCTGTGTTCAGCTCCGTGCTCGCCTTTGAGCCGGTGGACCTGAGCAGTGGGAAAGGTTCCCTCCTCAGGTTTGTGGCCGACAGTAAAGCAGAGGAAGGATAACATCATATAATTTGTCATCCCCAAATATTTCCGCTCGCACGTGGACTCGGAGCAGAGGCAGCCCGGAGCAGCGGCTCTGGGTTATCTCAGGGAGCTGGACCCCGCTGGCTGCCTGACCTTCAGCCAGCCGTCATCTCTCTGCGCCTGATCTGGCGTTCCTAGATGTGAAATAATACATCCATCTTGGGCCCGGCATTCACAGGTCTGATTTTTATGGGCAGTCAGCTCCTGCTGCTCTCTTTTCTTGCCCTACATTTTCTCACACATGTAAAAACAGATCCATGAGAGCGTTTACTGATGACTGACTCTGTAATTTAGTTGGTTTTCTCCTTGGGTAAAAAAAAAAAACCTCTTTACAGATTAACAATCACGTTAACAGCTTCTGTTGTGTGTATAGAAATACATTACTCTTGTGGCAAATTTCAGTCCTATAGTTCTGTGGTTTCATAATTCTCTGCTAATACCCGTACGCTGACAGAAATGCTGGGCAGGCTTTGACGTGGGCTCTTTTAGATTTTTATGAAATTAAATTTCTTGTTCATGAGAGGAAAGAAAGCTTATTTCTCTCTGTGCCAGCTCAGAATCAAAGATCTGTATTTCTCCAGATCTGGTCGATGGAGCAAGCCCTCATGTTTTTTCAGCCTGCTTTGGTTTTGTGGTTCTTTGCATTTTGGGGGCAGCTCTGTGGATCCTCCCCCCACGCCAGCACTGGGAAAAGCAGCGTTTGCTGGAGGGGCTGGGGGTGGGTGGTGGGAGGGGGCAGATGCAGGAGATGCCCAGGTTTGCTCTGGGTGGCTGCAGAGGGGGGGACGGATGCCCTGCCGGCAGGGAGCTCTGGGGGCTGCAGGGGCTCGCAGGGGTGTGGGAAGGGGGTGCAGGGAGGAACCCCGGCCCCGCAGGGAGCCCGGCTTGTCCTCGTGTCCCGGCTGGCTGAGTCCCCGAGCAGCACCCGTCCTGTACAGAAGTGCCTCTGGAGCCGCTCGTCCTGGGGAAGCCAGGGACTTTAAACCCATCAGCCATCTCCGTGCAGTGCAGCCCGTCTACTCGTAAGGCAGCATCCCTCCTCGGAGGTCAGAGAGAGGACGACGGAGACACTCAAGGGTGCGGCTTTTCACAGAATCACAGAATCTTCATGGTTGGAAGGGACCTTTGAGATCATCGAGTCCAACCATAAAAAAACCCAACAAACCAACCAAACAAAAAAAAACCAAAACAAAAAATCAAAAAACCACCAACAAAAAACCAACCCACAAACAGACACAAACCAATAATCTCGGCCACTAGAGCATGCCCTGAAGCCCCATGTCTACAGGTTTCTTAAATACCTAATTTTACTGCCTTTTGCCAGTAGCAGAGGGAAATGTGACCTGGCAAACCCCCCAGGAAAAAAGCATTTACCACTGACTGGTATTTCATTGCCGTTCTAAACCCTGCTGTCACAAAGGCAGTTAAGGAGAGCCTTCTACAGAGCAGCCCTTCCCTCCCCACTGTGCTCCCAAAGCCCCTCGCTGTGGCCTCGGGTCTGCCTAGCAGCAGCACCCAAAAGCCTTTCCCACCCAGAGGAAGGCAGTCCCCGTCCCCAGAGGATTGTGTCTGTCCCCAGACCCTCTGCAAACCCATCCCCTCGGGTGTCAGATCCCCTGACCCGTGGGTGCATCTGAAGCCCTGGTCCCCCATTGGAGCTGTGTGTCCGTGCTCTGGGGCCAGGCCTGATGCCACAGCTCCCAGGCTCGCAGCAAACCCCGCTGACTTCAGCCCCGAGTGTCCTAGGGTGCTTTACGAAAGCTAGAGCATTTGATGGAAAGACTTTTAGAGGCATTTTTAAAGCAGCTTTTTTGGTTTCTGTAGAGCTGACCCGTCTCCAGGAGGCCGTGTCGTGGTGACTCAGTGTCTTTGCGCATCCCAGCTGCGCAGGGCTGTGCCATTTTCCAGAAATCCCAGAAACATCATTTACCTACATCTCTCAAACCTGCCATTACCACCACCGTGGGACTGCCGTTTGAGCTGCTCCTGGGCCACAGACATCCCAAACCCTTCTGAACCCTTCTTCAGTTCCTGCCTCTGCCCTCATTCACTGCGGGTCCTTCCCAAGGGGATGGAGGCAAGGCTTGGGCTGGGCATCAGCCCCCAGGTGAAAATGGCGCTCATGTCCATGCAGATACTGTGACAGCTATAAGGAGAAGTAAGACAAAGTCCATAGGATGGCAGACAAAGTACTTTTGATCTCTTGGTGAAGATGCACACATGGGTACCCACACACACATGTCCAAAGACACACGCTTGCGCTTCCCAATTTGCCAATGTCCTTTTGAGGAGGAGGCTCCCATAGCCCTGGTGCTCCTGAGGAATCCTTCCCTTGCCTTCCCCTGTTCCCCAGCAATGCCAGGCTTCCATGCTGATGGCAGTGACGTCGCTTCCAGTTTGCTGCACACTATTTTTAGGAATGCAGCTTTTTAATTTTTTAAAAAGAAATCCCTTTGGCTATTGCTTTTTTGCCAAAACAGCACATATACATTATTTCACTAACCAAGTTAAAGGTGTAAATTGAGCTTTTATTCCCATTTGGTGGGTGTTATGGCTTGAGGAACCCACCGCAATGTATTATCGTTTAGACAATTATTCTATCACCTGATAACCCCTCCACACCCGGAAGGGGAATTGGAAAAGAACAAGGAAACCAGAGAGTTGAAATAAAATCAGATTTAATAGAATAAGACTTCTTTGCTGGAATTAAATTCTAGAGGAGGTAGAAAAATAAAGGCAGTGTTTGAGGAGAGGGGCTTATGAAGTTATTGGTCTCAGTGACTGACGTGCTACAGATGTACTGGGAAAAAATGGGGAATCTAGTTTTAGAGATCTGGGCTTTTTTGTTTGAGTTTTTCTTTTTTTTTTTTTTTTTTTTTCTTCAAAAATTCCTAGGTTGTAAAGAGGTAAAAAATAAGAAAAAAAGTGACTGAATAAAGATATGAAGGTAATTCAAGACCTTACCATCCACTGAATTGCCTAATATATTCCTGAACTGTCTTCTACTTCTTATGAAATGCACCACAGTAATAATAAATATGTTGTGAAATACCTGACAACTCCATCAGGTTATAAATATATGGTAGCTGTCAATAATTCTCTTTGTGTTATGTCAAGATAACATAGTAAATAACTTACATTAGTACAGTGTTTATGCAGCTGCTGAAACTCTTCAAAGATAAGTTAAATGAAAGTAAAAGCATTAAATGAAGAGAAAAAGTCATTCCAGATTAAAGTATTTAATGATAAAGAGAAACAAGCTTTCAACAACAAGGCTTAATGAAATCAGAGGACAAGGGTGTGCAATAGGAGGAGGGGGAAGGGTTTGACACTGAAAGAGGGGAGAGATCGAGATGAGATTTCAGGAAGAACTTCTTTGGTGTGAGGGTGGTGAGAGCCGGGCACAGGTTGCTCAGAGAAGCTGTGGCTGCCCCATCCCTGGAGGGGTTCGAGGCCAGGTTGGAGGGGGCTTGGAGCAACCTGGTCTGGTGGTAGGTGTCCCTGCCCAGGGCAGGGGGTGGCACTGGGGGGGCATTAAGGTCCCTTCCAACTCTAACCATTCCATGATTGTAAATGTCAAAGATGTAGAAAGTGTTGGAGAAAGAAAGCCTAAACACCTGTATTTTGTCTTATCCTTCAGAATTTTGGAAGAGGAAGCTGTTGGATTCCTCACCCCAGGAGAGGGAGGTGGGTGCTGCAGCACGCACTGGGGTGTTTATTGCAGGAAGATACCTGCCAAGTTAATTAGCAAAAATGGGGTGATCCCTTCTCCCTGCAGATGGCTGGTCTCAGCCTCTGAGGCCACACCAGCCGTGCCGTCACCTCCTCTCCCGGACGTGCTGAAGCAGACGCGGGGCTTGGTTGAAGGGATCCCCCCTGTGCAGCACACCAGCCATTCCCACCAGTGGCCAGAGGTTGCTCCTGCCAGGGAACACAGATTATTAAACCTCAGCCAGTATTCACTATGGTCCCTTTCTTTCATCAACTCTCTTCTCCAATATTGTATTTCCTATTCTTTTGGGAAAATAGTGCGCTATTTAATAAGAAGAACAGGTTGCTTCGGTACACCTGAGTATTGGTGATTGACTCTCAGGCTTTTTTAATAATTCAGCTGCAAGATAGGCCCCATGTACCCAAAAGACACCTAAAGAATGCTCCAGAGAAGAAAACTGAGTTTGATGATTTTCCTGCTGGATGCTGGGGGCTGAGAGACTCTTCTCAAGCCAGTTGGGGAGCAAACCCACCCATCCACCCTGGAAAGAGGTGGTTTCTCCTGGGACTCAGCTTATTTACTGACCCAGCACTGAATCAGGGAACAACGTGAAGCGGGTGAGCTGTGAAAACCCGCCCTCGCTGCAAGCGGAGAGTGGAAAGGACAAAGACAGGTCTGAAGGTTGGCTTTGCCCAGAGTGTGGAGCATATTCATCATGTCGTGTTTGGACCTGACCCTTCCAGAGCCAGCAGATTCCCTCTGGGGGCTTATTTCTAAGCTGAGTTTAGCTTAACCTTGTGAAACCTTAGCAAGCCCTCATTAGTAGGAGAATCCAACTGTTCTCACGTTCTGTCTTTGCTGCTTTTTGGGGTGGTTGTGGTTGAGCTAACCCTGACACAGCGGAGAGGAAGCGCAGAGCAAGGCTCCCATAGAATCTCCCAGTAACATGTCTCACGAAGAGTTCTCCAAGGAGCAGCTGGACGCACAGGGCACGTCTGGCAAATGGGCCTTTCCTACCAGTAAAGGCTTCCCTGGCTGTGAGGCCAGCAGCACCTCGCGAGCGGTGTTCCGGCAGCAGCAGATGATGACCCTCTGTAACTCCAGCAGAGCTTTGAATGCTCCCTGCAGGTACTGCTGCAGCTCACCAACCTGTCCCTTCAATAAAAACACTGTCCTATAGATCTCCTGACCGCCCTTGGGTACATCTGCTGATGTCGTGTGCTTCCTGGTGCTCCAGAAATGACCATTTTAATATGGGTTTTCAAGATTCCTCTGTAAAAAGACAAGATTTCTGCTGACTCATGCAACTTTGCATTCATGTATTTACACGAGTTTCACAAGCAAGGCACTCCTCAGGGCTGCAAACTGGAATAAGGCAGGGGGAAAGGAGGACAGGGTCTGGTTTATCCCATTGAGTGCACAGCAGCGACCCTCGTGTTGGCTGGGGGAGCCAACACGCACTGGTCGTGGAGGGGATAAGCAATCTGCAGGCAACACATGAGGAAAACAAGGATGGATGTTTCAAAAACGCAACGGAGAGGATACATCCTGGAGGATTAGGGGGAAATGATTGTTTTATCTTTTCTGACATCAACAGCACGAGCATACACACTTGCACCAAATCCATTAGCTAGCTGGAATTTATTTCCCATCCTGTTTTTTCCACAGGTTTTGAGTTTCCTCCCATGTTCTCCTAAGTCTCTGGCAAAATTTCCCCCGAGTTCAGCAATAAATCAGACCCTTTATGAATTACGTACCTGTGATGCCTCCTCAGAGAAATAAAGCGTTAGCAGGATGCAGCGTTGTGCGGGAGCAGCCAGGAGCTCCCAGAATCGCTCACTCCGTCATCACTGCAGCTGCCAAAATGCACCCAGCTATCAGTGCCAGGACCGGTAAATCAGCCAAACCAGGTGAATTCTTACTCTTTTTATTGTAATGCTTTACACCTCAGTTTGATGTACTCTTTCTTGGTATGCAGAAAGAGCAAGGCTATAGCAAGCCTGATATATCGATATCTGTAACAAGAATCATACCATTTACAAGGTATTAAAATATTAATTGGGATTTTTTTTTTTTACATTGCTGTTGGTAAATATTGACTTTGTACTCAGGGCATTTTAAAGGATGACAGCCTTGAAGTGCCATTTACCATAGGCACATTCTGGGGATTAATTGAACTGTTCTGTGTGAGATTCTCCCAGGGCCTGTTACGTGGTCGATTGTACCTGTTCCTCTGTTGGTCCATAGACAGGGACTGGTCGTGGCCCCATTGGAGCCTTAAATTTGCTGGTGAGAGAAGCTGCCTGGAAGGTGCCAGCACTGGAGCGGTCTCTGTCAGGGAGAGAGAAGTCTGGAGGAGACCACATTTCTAAAGAGTTTCAGGGAGCTTTGAAGAAATCCACTGACTCTTTATGTCCCGATCCCCAGTACCTCTTGGATCTTTGCCGTGCTGTACAGCTCTCTACAAATAAACCCAGAAAAAAAGGGTCCCAACTTGGTTATTTTGCTAGCCTTTACATTTTGCTCTCCCCTGACTGGTGACGTTTTGTCTAGGACTGGGTAGTTTAAATCGTTTAAATTTGTTTTATCTTCGGTAAAGCACTCCAATCCAGTGGTTAAAACAGGAGAGAAAACACAGCTCCTCTGTGACTGATGCTAGAATGGCCTTAAATTTGAAGTCCTCAGGAAGAGCTGAGCTGACCAGGGAAAGAGTCCAGGCTTGAAGAAACGGGAACAGCACATGAGAAAGGGGGGAAGCCGGTAGAACAGGATACAGCACTGCATTTGGGAAACACAGAATAAAGTAAGCAACAGATGTTACTGAAAAAAAAATATAATAAATGTCCAAATGAGTTCTCAAGCATAAAAAGGAATTATTCAGTATTCCACAAGAAAGTCTTACTGTGATATAAGCACACTTCTGTCATAACAATGTTTCTACAGAACAATGTAGAAAAAGCAGAAGAATTTTCTACATTTCTGCTGTTTTGGGGAATATGCAGAGGGGATGCAATTGTGGATTAAGAGCAAAAAAAGACATTTCTTCTTTCATCAGGGACCGGGAGAGAGGTGTAGTTTCACAACAGCAACGTGGTAAAAAAAACATAGTTTGTGAATGTGTATTAGAACTGCTCAAAGTGTTCCCTGACCTATGGCTGGCTTTAACAAACTGGCATTTGGAGAAGCTTGAGAAGACATGAAAAAACCCGCAATGTGTCAAAACAAAGCAGAGAGCACCGTGTCGGTACCGAGACAGGGACTGACCTCGGGCCAGCGAGAGCATTTTGACCCAGCCTTGTCCCCAGCCTGGCTGTGGGAACAGCAGCTCCGGCTCCATCTGAGATGACACAAATCCCAGTACCTGAATGTACCCACTAGATACCAGCACCCAGGACAAACCCGTGCCACGTGCACCAAACCCTTCTGGAGAGGATGAACTTCTGCTGGGGATGACCTGCTCCAAACATCCTGAATGGTATGCGCACCCACACCTCTGCCATGAAGATTCTCATCTCCTGGAGAACACCAGTCACCCAGTCCTTGGGCCCCCCGTCACGCTGACCACCAGCTCCCCATGTCCTTCTCAGGCCACCACAGCAGCTCCTGCACCTCAGGGCTCTTCCCGCGGCTGAGCACTGGATATCTGTTTTCTGAAGTACCCAATCTCCCAGGATGCAAAGAACGTTTCTCCAAAGCCTGCAGTCCCCATGATGTTCATTGAATTTTGGTACACTTCAAAATTTTGCCTCAAGTTTTTTCTCTGCTTAGCTGGTTTGATGATTTTTTTAGCTATTTGTAGAGACAACTGTGCATGCGTTTCTTCTGCAGCCCCTGCTAAATCTCTCTTTTCTTCCTCATCCTTCTGACAGGTTTACACACTTCTGCTCTTGCCCTGTGATTCTAAACGTCTCTTTGAAGTTGTTTTTAATCAAAGTCCTCCAGGAGCCTGGCTCCTGCCAAAGCATTGAGCAGAGCTCCCTGTTCACAGGTTTGATGAACTTCTGGGCAGGGTGGAGGTTCCCACGTTGCTGGATTTGTATGGAGACCTGCTGCCAGCTGACAGTTCAGGTTACTTATCTGGTGTTTCTCCTTATGTGGAAGTGGCAAAAATCTCTGTGCTTCCCCCAGGTTTGTGGCTGACATATCAAAAGGCATTAGTCACAATCAAAGTCCCCATAGTACTTTCAAATATCTGGGGATATTGTTAATAACATTGTCAAGAAGCTGCCATTGAACATATGCCTTCTGATGTTCTTCTGGGAGATTCTGTGCAAGAAAGGGTGTGGGTTTTTTTTAATTGAGGACTAGTAAGCCAAGTGAAGGCACAAGTCTTTGGATAATTGTGATGAGACTAACAATTATGTTGACCTGCCCTGGGTTTCGGTCACATCTTTGTAACTTGGACATTGCTTTTAATTCCTGGTGTTGACAAGGCACAGCATTATCCTGCCCCAGACACGTGCGGCACGAGCTCACAGCTCACCCTCAGTCCTGCCAGAGACTGATGCTCTGGGCAACCTTTGCCGCTGCTGATTTAACCTGTGGGTTCCAGGGATGCTGGGGTTGGCCAGGAGAGATCACAAGTCATCGCAGGGGCCACCCTCCATCCACAGCAGAGGCACAAAGCTGTGCCCAGCAAGCGACATTGCAAACATCCATCCCGCTGCTACCCCTTGGCTGGAGTTGCCACTGACCAGATCCCCCTGGCCTTGCCCAGGGTCCCCAACAGCCCCCAGGCAGGAGTTCATCCTCAGATGAGGGGTCCCCACATGGCTATAGCCCCCTCTGGCCATCCTGCCTTCTCCTGGTGCAAGGAAAGCCAGCCGGTGGATGGAGGCGGGAATGTTTGTTCACTCGAAGTCACTTTGTCAGCTGGGACCTCATGCTGACAGCTTTGTGTCTGGAAAGCAATTTTAGTTTCAATCAAAAAGAATAGAATAACAAGTTTAACATTTGGAAAACTCATTACTGGAAACTTTATTAAACTTAAGACTAACAAGCCTGATTTACTGCTTGAAAGAGCAATTTTTTTTTGTTAAAAAATGCAGATATAAAAAGATTTATAGTATCTAAACCAATTATGATAGTGAAGTGCAGCATTAGCTATTCCACGCTCTTTTCCCCCTCCCCCCCATTTCTTCTTTTTCACATATCAGTGCATCTAACTCAGCACAATGTCATTACCAGAGAGCATTTAGTGAGGATGCTGTTATGGGGATTGAATTCAGTATGCTCTGGGAGGCTTTCTCCCTGAGATGACACAAGCCGTCTGTTTTTCCCAAAAGTACAACAGAAAATTTGCATTTCTGATGACTTACATTTCCGGGTGGGGTGGGAAGTCAATGGAGACTATCACAGTTGATAGCACCCCGTGTCTGCGCTGACACACGGCACAGCCAGTCCCGCACCTTGCCTGCAGCCGGGGAGCAGCTCTCCCATCCAGTGACCAGCCTGGGGACAGAGTCCTCACCCGACACCTCCCTGCACCCAAACCCAGCTGGCTCCGCACCTCCCACACTGTGCCGATGCTGGAAAACCATTAATGTGCTCCGCAATGCAGGAAATGCATTTCTGAGCCTGCCTCCTGGAGAGGGTGAGCCCCCCAGCACCCAGGGTTAGGTGCCCAACCTCTCCTTCACATCAGCAAGGCACCTGGAAGTAAGATCTCTTTTGTTTGTTCTTTCCCCCACTTTAAACACACAGAGAAATATTATAGCTGTGAAAATTCAATCTATGTTCTAGAAAAGCCGAGGCTCTTGTGCATAGTTTACCCAGAAATGTGCTTAAATATTGATGTTTTAATGATGCATTCTGCAGAGTTCCCTGTTTTGCCAGAGACTTATTTTTAAAGGCTTGCTCTAAGAGGCATTGGGGGAGTTGAAATCGCAGCTCTCAAAGGCTCTGACAGAAGCTGTGTGTCTGCAGCAGTGCGGATGGAATGCTAAGAGGCTCCACGTGGGACTTCCCAGTGCTCCCGTCGGCACCCGCTGGTCTCAGCCACACTGCACCAGGGAACCAACAGCCTCGGCAGAGGGGAAGCTGCTCCTCCATTTTCAAGCCCATTTACCCAAAAGAAGCCTCTGGCACCAGTCCAACATGGGGCTTCCAGTGGGAGAAACTCTGATCGGACCACTCGGGAGTCACACTGCGTGGGCAGCAAAGGCTCCGGCTGCTGTGGCCGTGGAGAGATAGATGTCCAGCTCCTGTCACCTTGAAGCGCAGTCAAGAACCTTGTGGTAGCATCCACAAACAGACACCAAGGGAGAATTGTGGCCCTAGGGGCTCTCAAGAGAAGCAGGACACCCCTGCTCACTACACTGCCACTTACCTTTGTGGTGTGTGGAGATGTCTGACATGGTCATGGGGCCACCCAGCAAGTGGGAAGTGGGGACACACCAACCTGCATCCTCTCTCAGACCTCCCAACCTCAGGAACCTCAAGCTTCTGCAGAGTGGGAACAAGATTAATCTTTAAAACAGTGACAACTAACACCTGGATTTAAGGGTAAAAACAGAGCCACCTACCCTTCTGCTTGGGACACCAGTGCTCAGGTGAGCAGCGCAGGACCTGCTGCCCAGCAGACTTCTCCTCCAGGCACACCAGGGGGCTATAACAACCGCCCTCCCTTTATCACTCCCTCCCACACCCCCAGGTGAGCCAGCAGATGTTTCCCATTTCCTTTTCCACTCCTGGGCAGGGAGTAAATTCGTGGCTCCCACCAATGCCCTCAGTACCACACAGCTCACCTGGGGCGGGGGCAGGAGACTGGAATCACAGCCCATGGACAGATTTACGGCACACGGATTTGGAGGCTATTGGTAGGAAAACGTTTCTGTCTGTTATCTGGGTGGGTATCAGATGCTAAAATGCCAAAATGATTTTAGACTTCGCCCCGCCTAGAGCCGTAGTCTCTCCAGGCAGGAAGTGCTGTAGTTCTGTCGCAATATGTGTGCGGTGCTGGATTTAGCAGGCAAATCAACTTGGATTAACTTGGACTTTTTTCTGTTTGTCATAATATAAAGGTTTGTGTGTTCATGTCTTGATATTGGGTCATTTTCTCTGCCATATCATTAATCACAACTTTGTTTCTTAGACGGTAAAACTATTCTCATTTTTGAATTCACTAGATAATACTTACTGACTATTTACCAAGTTTCTTTTTTTTTTTTTTTTTAATATGTTGAAGAGAGATGAATCAGGCAAAGGGGAACAGGGGTGCAATGGGCACATCCGCTGCTCATCCGAGGAGTCTTGCAGTCATTTTTTCAGCAAATTTAAACAATAGGTATTAGAATGAGTGTCTACAAAGTCAGAGGACTCAGTGCTTCAGAACAGCAGAAATTAGAGAGTTTATTTAGGTAATTATATGATAATGTCTTGGTGGAAAGAAAAATCATCTTTCAATTAAATACATTTAATGTGTTTATACAGCAAGAGATGAATACTCTAAACATTTGAAAAAAAACACCTTAACTTTTTCAGATAAGATACTGAACATAAATCAGGATGGGTGCAGGGGTGGCTGTTCCCAGGCCATCAGCTGACATCAGATGCTGGTAGCAGCTCTTTTGGGTGTTTGGAAATTGTGTGCTTTTATTTGGTACTTGCAAATGTGAGGAGCTATTTTTCGGGTGCTTATATACCAACGTGGTATCAACCTGGACCCAGCTGAGGAGGATTAGCTACAGCTGATGCCTTGCCTGGATAAACTCTGTAATGGAAATGGGATACCCCAGCTTGAGATGAATGTGAAAGCCCTGAAATCTGTTGTTTGGCCCTGAAAAATGACTGTAAGTGCTCTGTATTGTGGATCTAGAATTCCCCCAGTTCTGTTAATGTTTCATTTCTGTCACTAGTGCAAAAAATCGCCCAAGAAACACAACCAAAAAGCTCCCACAGAGAACAACCCCAGACCTGAAACAAGCCAAAGCAACTCTCCCCACTCCCCGCACCGGCACATGAAGGCATTCAGTTAATCAGAGATTAAGTGAAGAGGAAGACAAATTAGCATTTTTCTCCTTCTTTTCCTGATGATTTATTCCATGCATGAGGTTCGGTGGTTTGACCCTCTGGGGCAGGATGGGGTATCCCGCTCTGGCGGGGCGTGCACCTCCCTTGGTGCAGGGACTGGTTTTGGGGAGGTTTTGTGTTTCTGTTGTTGCTAAACCTTCTGGGAATGACTGGGGATGGGCCTCGGCAGGGCTGGGGGCTCCACCTGGGACCCCTGGGAACATCGCGTGAAAACACCCAATTTGTACAGTACTCTCTGTCTCTGAGAAAGCAGTGGCAGTCCAGGATCTGGGCCTCTTTTCCTCCCACTTATTTTGATTAAAAAAAAAAAATTAATTACAGCAAGATGATTTACTGAATGTCTTAAAACTAAATAAGATTGTTAAGAGAGATAATGTTTCATCTTAACTGGTGTTCTGAAGGTGGTCGTATGCTATGTCTGTGCTACTTTAAATAAATTATAAGAATTAAACATTCATGAAGTTCGATTGTTTGGCTTAGTACATTTACTTCCTGTAGCATATTTCATTCACCGATTTTGTACAAACTATATAAGTATATATTAATTGCTATAACATAATTTACAGATTTCCTCCCATATGCCTGATTGGAATAGTGGATGCAGCAAAATACCAGCCAGCGACATTTGCTAATAAATCGTGTGGCCGAGCAAGAAAAGCTGTATTTCTAGTAATTCATACTCTGCATATTTTTTGTGATTGCGTGGTGTGATTTGTTTTCAGTTGGGGCATAACATCCCATCCTGAGCCAGGGCATCGTCAGCGTCCAGCCCCTCTTCACCTGGGAGGCAGAGATGGGCCAGCTCATCTGGGAACCTGGACTTGGTGCCTTTGCAGAAAGGGTTATTATTTGAAATTATTATTCCTTTGAAACAAATTATCTGTTCAGTGGCTCAAATGCTACAGTGTCCAACACCTGGAAAGGACAGTTTTTCAGAAGACATTCTTACAGAAGACAGGGGTAACCCCCTTTGAGCTATTTCTGCTCTCGCAGCACCCCCAGCTCTGCTGCCGGTGGGGGCAGACATGATGCTGGGGGGGGTCAGTACCCATCATGGCGTAAAAGACACTTGTAAGAGGGAGGGAATCAGCTGTGCCAGTGCCAGGCTCGCATCCCTTCTGGCCTGAAGCTGCTCAGCTCAGCCATGCTCCCGCTTTTCCATCCAGACCTGTTGGTAGCCACCAGGTTGCCAGCCTGGTCTGGGGGTGCAGGCAATGCTGGGGGGAGCCATCTGCCTGCAGTGGCTGGACGTTTGGGAGGATTTTTTAATTCTGGAGGTTTTCTTACTCTCTCTGGCTCAGCAAGGATGGGCCCCGAGAGTGGTCTGTGACTGCCAGCGGAGCAGACACGGCGGCGTGGGGTGTCCACGTCTGCCCGGAGTCAGCGGATCCCAGGCAAAACGTGTGCAATTTCCCAAGTCAAACCAAGGTTTCTCTCCCAGAGACAGCCCCCTCGTTCAGCTGAGCTCACCGCGGCCTCTGGGCTGGCAGGGCTCCGGGCTGCTGGCCAGGAGGTGGAGGGCAGTGGCCAGCAGGTTCAGGGCAGGGAAGGCAGCTGGGAGCTGGGTGGTGATGGAAAAGTCAGCTCCTAAATTAACTGGAGGTCATTAAGCCAACACTCAGCCCTTAGGGTCCTGCCCTGCCTGCAGCACACCTGGGCAGCAGAGAGGAGCCTCCGTGCTCTTCTTGGGTCCTGCCCTGCGTTAGGAGGAAATGCAAGAGCAGGGAGGAGAATGCCAGGACCTCGACAGGGGCTTCTTCTCCTGCCATCCCTGTTCCCTCAGCCCAGGGAGGCACCGCTGCTGCCAGGGTGAGCAAGCCTCTTCCAGAAGGGAAAAATGAATTGGGGAATTACATTTTCTTTTTTTTTGCTTAGTCTTTTTTGTCTTTCATTCAGTCTTCGTGTGTACGCTGCTTTAGGAGCAGAGCCAGGTTAGCACTATCTCCTGTTTTAAAGAAACAAGGGCTGAAGAGCACCTTCCCCACACTGTGCGTGTCCCTGCGGCCGGCTCCCAGCGAGGCAGGTAGGGCAGGTTGTCACCCGGGCTGGGTGGTACCCAGGACATGGCCGGATTTTTACATATAAAATGTTGTGATCTGTTGAAATAACGATGGTGTGCGTGGTGTGGCTCTGAGAGAGTGCGGGGGTACGTTATAACGAGGGCAGAGCTTTAAATATGAACTGGAACTGCTGTAAATAAACAGTGTTTGTGACAACTTTGCTGTTAATACACGTGCAGCACCGGGAATGCAGTGAGAAACGAAGGTACCAAATGAATGTGTAAAGAAACGGTGTAAAAAGGGTGTTTGAGTGTCTGTGTGTGTGTCTAAGGGCAGTCTCCACCAATTCTGCAGTGATACTCCGTTGAGGGTTGCACACTAATTATGCAGTCAGCTTTAATAGCACAGAGCATTCCTTCATGCTCAGCTCATGGTAATGATATGTATTGACTTCTGCATATTGTAAATTGTGCACGAAATGGCCCATTTCCATCTGCTGGGAGGGGCTCTGTGGATTCACGCTTTGCTGCCCAGTTAGAAGAGGGAGCCTCAAAACTGTTCCCTTTGCCTTCCCAGCAAAGCAGCAGGTCCTGCTCTGAGAAGTATATCCCGGGATCAACTTAAGGAATTTCAGTCTGCCCATTTACAGAAAAACAAAGGTTTTCTTCGTGGCACAGCCCGAAGGATTTTTCTTTGAACTTCAGCACTTCTGCATGTGTCCAAATATGGGTGATGTTATCTAAAAAATAAATAACTGGAGATACTAAAGTGTAGCAAAAAATCATGTGAAGTTCACAAAACAGTCTGTTTTGTGCTGTTGCCATTGGTCCTCTAATGTTCTTGCTGATATTTATCTAAAACTGTATTAAAATGCAGAAAATCGAGAATTTTTATTCTGCAAGGTATTCTGATATTTCAGGTTTTTTCATCTTCAGTTAGGAAAATGGTCAGTACAAATAAAAAAAGAGATTAAAAATAAATAAAAGTACGTGCCATGAATATTCCAGGGCAGTGCTGTGAGATGCAAATGCAATCTTCATGTTTCTGCAAGGCACAGTTACTGTTCTGGGTAATCCCCCGCGTGGAATGGTCTCGTTTCAGTTGGTTTTAACACAGGTTTTGAGGTTTTCCTTGCACAGTTCTCTTTAACTGTGTTTCCAAATGTTTTATGTTGAAACGTGGGCTACGTGCCCATCCAGTCTCCTCTGTCCTGGCACGTGGAAGGTGGAGGTGGGCTCTCGCGGGTGCTGCAGCAGCAGCTGGGGGGGTCCCAGCGTGGCCCCCAGACGTGTCTGTGGGGGGGATTGGGGATGGGCAAATGCTGCAGGACTCCTGCTCACTGTCTGACGTGGGATTTGTGACGTTACTGCTCTGCCTAGGTTTGAGCTATGGCTATATTTATGCCGATACTGTAGTTGCTGTATTTTTCTTGCCTGTCCCCGGCCTTTGTGTCCTATTTATTGCCCAAAACGTACGGATTTACACCCGCTGAGCGGTGTAATGCTATGCAAATTGTGGTGCATAACTCTCACCATCCCGTGGTACCTCGTGTGCTGATGAATGTGATTTATCAGGAAAGAAAAGGTCCTTCTCTGTTTCTGCTTTGCTCATTGCTTGAGGATTCAGCGTGACAGATTCATGTTTCTGTAGCATCGTTTGTTTTGATGTGTTAATATTGTGTCACTAAAAGGTTAGTTCCCTTCCCATTAAGAGTCAGACGCTGTGTTTTCCTCCTCTCCTGCCCCCCTGCATTCCACACATTCACCCAGCACACGCACGTTACTTCAAAAAGAAGAAGAAATCCCAATCTATGAGTGAAAGAAAGTGTATTAATCACTTATGACATGTTACGGACCGGTTGTACAATCATCTGGCAGAGTATTGCTGCAAGCAATAAGCTTGTTTTTGCAGTAAAATGTTAATGGAGCAACAACAAGTGGGGAAACGAGTTTCTGTGGGATGCGCTCTCCGGAAGACGGAGGGGCAGCCCCCCCAGACTGGCTGGGGCTCCCTGCATCCAGTCTGCCCCGACGGTGACTGACAGCCCCCCATCCCAGCTGAGTCCTGAGAGTAAAATTACAAACCATAGAGATGGGAAGAATTCAAAGCTTAGTCCCCTAATTAATCCCAATAACTAGTATTTGGTACAGAAAAAAGCCTTTTAAAATCATGCCATCCTAGAACACATGTGTGTTTTTCCTTGGTCTTTAAATAACTCACTGGTTGTATTTATCTGCCAGTTTAGTTTAATATCTTTCGTTGCTTTTTTTTTTTTTAAGAACTCCTTCTTTCAATAACTTTCACACATTTCATTAACATTGGGTTTTATTAAAATCTTTTTGCAGTGATTAGAATTTTAAATGCACGTTTAAAGAGAAACCAAAGAGATTAAATGAATGTTAATAGAATTTAAGACACTCCATTAGCAACTTTGTGCCATATTTTTAAAATTCATGAGGCAACATGTTTAATTATATATGCTGATGAAATCCAGGTTGTAGGGCCTACCAGTGAATTAACGTCAACGTTACATGTTTAGTTTAAGGTTGAACGATGCATCAATCTTCATGTTTTCTGGCCTAAGTCGTTCATCAACGCTGCCAAAGTCACACAGATCCATTTATCAGCAAGCTACCCACCATTTATAGAGAAGATAATCGGAAAGTTTGGCTGCCTCTCCCTAAAGATGAGTCCTTTGCGTCTATTATCTGGTTTTCTGAATTCTCATCTTTGTGACACCTCAGGAGCCTCATCGATGTGTGCTCTTGCCCTTGAAGGGACTCAAAATAGCACAAAAATAAAAGCCCAGCACGTGAAAGAAAGTGACGTAAGTCAACCCAAAATATATTTTCCCCAGGATCCCAATAAGGTGCTTTAACTCCCTGCAGACCTTCACTATTTCATGATCTAGTGTTTCTTTGCCTTAAAACTGATCTTCTACTATGGGATTCGGAGTTTCCTGACCCCGGTTTAAACCTTAATCTGAATTTAGGAGGTGTAGGTACCAGTGCTCTAGTCGGAGAAGGGACAGTCCCCAGCTGAGACCCGGCTTTATGACATGCCATTGAATGAAACCAATCTCTGCCCGCAATAATTATGATTTTTAGCAGGCTGGCTCCCAGTGTTCCCATGTTATCCCACACCATTAAGGCAGCTGTAATTGCCCAGGAGGTCATGCTCCTCCAGCTTGATGGCCAGTTGCCAACCACTGTGTCTGTGAGCCAGCTGCTGACCAGTCCAGGAGCTTTCCTCCACCACTGGGTGGAAATGTGATGGAAACGGGGTGTTTTCCTCCATTTCTGCTCAATGCAGGGGCAGTGTGGAGGAGTCTGTCGGGCTTCAGTGCTGGGGTGCAGATTTTGAGTCATTTTTCCTGTTAACACAAGACAGAACGGATTTGGGTCTATACTTCCATGAATAAAAGCCTCCGTTACCAGGCGTCAGCTGGAGAATAGAGCAATACGGAGGTAATCACTTAAGTTCTGGCTTTCAAGATTCTTTTCCTGTTTTTATATCTTTGTAATTCTGCTCTCAAGAATAAGTTTGTTCTCTGTGAACCATGAATTTTGGACTGCCTACCATAGGTGGTTTAATGCTGGTTTTGCAGTCCCTATATATTCTCCTGAACCTGATTAACAGTCTTTGTGCTACAGTTGCCTGGAAGTTATCCAGGATAACAATTTCACCGGAGAATGGGATTTCATCAAAATGTATTGCAGGAGTGTGCCAGTTTCAAAAACTTTAATCAGAAAAGGGATCTCGGAGCCAGGAAGGTATTTTTCTGTTGCAAAGTGACACTGTGTTGAATGCAGGTGTGTTCTCAGTTCATAAGCCTTTTTCCCATTTTAGTTCTGACTTGGCAAAGTGGTTGCCTGAAAAGTTTAATTCTGCTGCAGGACACCAGGCTGTCCCGGCTCTGGGCACCGCTGCAGGTCACGGCTGTGGGGGACATTGTGGGGGGGTCAGCCTGCCCTGCCTGAGTGGTCCTACGTTACTCACTGCACTGCCACCTCCGGCTTATTATTAAACGAGGTTGCAAAAAATCGAGAAAAAACCCCAACCCAGCAATTGAGACTGCTGAAGCAAGAGTTGAACACTGGGACCTCCGGGTACAGCAGCCACCACTGAGGGTGCTTGTGTCCCCTGACTCTTCAAATAGCCCCATCACCAGGGGACAGTGAGTGTAATGGGTGTACGGGGGCAGGTCGGGATAGTTGTCTACTGACACACTCGTCAGATCTCCTGGGTGTCATGTTCTGCCATTTCAAGTGTCACGCTTGTGCCAAATGGCCAAGCCACTGGGCTGTGCGGTGGGAGTTCCTTATTCTAGGTCTGCCTTGCTCTTTTTCTGTATTCAGAGTCTCCCACCTCTTAGCTGTTAGGTAGCTTAAGAGCTTCTCAGCTGAGAAGATCCAGTTTATGCTTCCCCTGCCTTATTCTGATCATTCTGAAACACGGGTGCTGACCCATAGCAGATGCTTAACTTCTAGCATAGCGTAGTTCCACTGAAATGCAGGTTGGTGTTTATGTCTTTAAAGGAGGATCACATAAAGGCATTCAGCTGAAGTAAAGCCTGACTATGCAAACATAAATGTGAGTTCAGGGATAAAACCAAACTCTAATAAGTTAAAATAAAATGAAAGCAAAGCACTTTGAGACATGACTTCAATGCTTGCTGTTCTCCTCTTCAGTCTCCACACAAACCCAACAAGCTTCTTGGTGCACAAGGGGACAATGCTCATGTTTTCAGGACCAGCCACTGGCATTTGTCACTTTGGGTTCAGGCAATGTGCTGCAGGGCTGTGTGGTGAGGTAGTGTAGGGCTGGCAAACTAGGCTGGCACATAAATCATACAAGAAGGATATAGCAATAATATTGGATAACGCCCTTAATTACATGCTTTAACTTTTCATAAGCCCTGAAGTGGTCAGTCAGTTGCATTAGATGGCCATTGTAGGTCTCTTCCAACTAAAATATTCTATTCTATTCTATTCTATTCTATTCTATTCTATTCTATTCTATTCTATTCTATTCTATTCTTGCTTTCATTCTCCAGGATGCTTTTTCTTCCCTGAGTGTCTTCTATTCATTACAAAAAAAAAAATGATGAAGGTGTAATTAAGGCCAGGAGAGCCCTCAGAGGTCCCTGGCCCAGCCCCCTAGCCCGGGCTGGCTTTGGGGTGAGTCCCGGCTGCTCGGGATCAGGCTTTTGCATCTGGTCTCCTCACATCTGGCATCACCTGAGCCATAGACTGGGCTCGGGAAGGGCAGGACTCCTTGCCTGATGGTCTGCAGAGCAGGAGGATTTAAGGAAATCAGGGCAATTCCATGAAAATCTCTGTCTGGAATGCAGATCCCAGTTTCCAGCTGCCACTCTTCAGAATGAGTCGTTTAACGTTTGGGTGGTTTTGCTGTGTTTGTTCCCATACATTCCCTCCTCTGGTTTTCCTGCTTTCTGTGCTTGTAGGACTCCTGCTTAGTGATGACATCATTGAAGAACACTTTAAAATAAAAATCAGCATCGCAGCCAGATAAAAATAATCCTTGGTTTAGTGCCCATGGATTTATTAACATGACTGCCTCTCTCCGCTATTGATGTTAAGCCTGAGGTATTTTTAAAAACTCTTACCCACAGAGATCACTGATGACGTATCCCTCTGTTAAAGACACTCGGTATGGGAGCATTTCAGAAGAAAAAAGGAAAAGAATTAAACCCACAGCAGGATTTATGGCCTGAATACATGTAACTGGCCCGTGAGGGGAGGGTTCCTTCAGCACTGTCTTGTGATGGGACAGCCCCTGCAGGACGGGGTGTTCCACCACCTTGATGCACAGAAACCCTTTCCTCTTGAGCTTGCCCAGTTTCACATTAATTGCACCTGGGAACAGTTTGTATGATGTCACCAGTTGATGTATAACTACATCAAAGAGATGGAGGTGCCTACAGGCTTATTTAGCACAAAAACTCAGTCTCTCAAAAAATTATCTGGAGAGTAGGCAGGGAACGACAAGGACAGTGGACATTGTGCTGCTCTTTAAACAAGGTTTTATTAAGTACATATTTAAGGAGGAATTGTTGAGATGAGTCAATGGGCAGACTAACTCCCCTGGGGACTGGGTCGCAGCCACATAAATAAAGGCACGAATACCTCGTTTTATAATACATTTATGTAAAATTAAGATCTGTTGTTATTTCAGGTCCCGCTGCTCCTGCTGTTTGCTCTCCAGACGAAGTCCTAATCCTCTCTTTGTCACTTAATTGCCGGCTGTTTAAATTGCTTTCCTTGAGCCTCTCTTCGGCCACAACTACTGCGGTGTTGGCCATACCCTTGGCTGGTGGGAACGTTCCTGAGCCCGGGGTGGGGATACAGCTGTGTCCCACGGGTGCAACATAGATGACAGACTCATCATCAAGTGTTATGGTCCCTGGCCTCCTTGCTGGAGGAGGAGAGTACCTGGAGCTGGGGAGAAGAGGGTGCACCAGTCAGTGCCATCCTTCATCTGTCATTTCTTGTGGTGAACCTTCAGTTAAATGGGTTGCAAGCCTGGAAACCAAACAAGTGTTGAAAGAAAAACTTTTTTTGAAGAAAGCTGACTTTTCTTGCCAAAAGAGAGGTTGTAAAAGGAGGTTTGTGGTCCTACCTGCCCTGCTACCCAGCCTGGATTGCTATGAAGAAGTAAAATCCCCAAAAGCTCTGATGGTGGCCCAGAGAAGATGAAGGGAGAGCTGGTACAAACCGTGGGAAGGTCTTGACTTCAATGGGGTGGAAGGGACATCCCACAGCTTGGTGAGTATCCTGTGGATAAGGCTCAATGGGGGCTGCCCTAGGCTCAGCATGAGAAGACATGGCATCTGCCACTCCCCATTTCTCCCTTTCCATTTGTGGAGCCTCCATTGCTGTGTCCTATGTCCCTGTGGGGCTGTAGCACCTCTGCCAGCTCCAGGAGATGGGGAAAGATCCAAAAAGAAAAGTGGATGGGTGGCTTCAGTCACAAGCAAACCTGGTGATATTTTATCTGCCAGTGTTTAGGAGATACCCAGCTGTTGAGGGTCACCTGTACACTGTTGTCAGTGCTTGTGGCATCTCGTACCACAGCTGGTTGGGTCACAGACCAGCCGAGGAGCTGTGAGGGCTGTCCAGCTGTGACTCAGTCCCTCAGATGCCTTGGAGGCTCTTGGAAGCATCTCATGGGTGAACCTTAGGGGTGTCCATGGCTGCTGGAGAGGCTTCTGGAGGTGGGCAGGGGCAACCAGCCAGTTTCCTGGCTGACAGCAATCGAGGCCCTATGCTGACTTCAGCAGAGCCATCTACATCATGCCATTTACGTCAGCTGGGAAATGGCTCATTGACTTAATTGGGACTGTTCCAGTCTGTATCAGTAGAAGATACACACTATATTTGTTCACTTCCTTCCTCAAAAATACCAGAAGAGGAAAAATAGCACAAAATCCTGGTGGCTAATTAAGAAAGTAAGTTTTTGCTAAGGTGACTTTTGAAATTTTGGCTAATGTTGACTCCCTAAAGAATTTTAATTAGTACATTCCTTATTGTCTTTGTCTTCATATGTTCTTTTTGCATTAATACCTCTTTTCATAAGTAGTGCAAATATAATCTTCCTTCTGTTTACAAAAAGAGAAAAAAGATTTTGTTTCAACATAATGTCATTAAAAATGAATATTTTACAGATAAGCTTATGGCTGGAGGGGCTTTATTTTTGCAGGATTATTCTTTCCTATTTCATAAAATTAAAGGGCAGCAAAGATATCAAGTACTTTCTAATACCATCAAAAAAGTTGACCGGTTTAATTGACATTTTTAAGTAGGATTAATTTAGCACTTGAGAGAGATGAAAGATTGATAGGGCTGGAAAGCAAAGGCTGTGGTTTATGGCTGTGACAAAACGTAGGCAGAACCAGCAGTGGGCTTCCAACTTCCCGCTGTTCTCTTTTAGCGTGTCCTGAGCAGACTCTTGAGACGATAATTCAGACTCAATCTCATTTTGTCTTGAGCCTGTATGAAATGGAGAATGACAATCATTAAAAATTTTGCTGAGCTGGTGGGTAGTTTGGGGCTGGGAAGCCTCAGTGCGGTGTTCAAAGTGCTGAGGCCATCGCGTTTGCTTGAGTGGCCTGAGGAGCACAGAGGTGAAAGTCCGGTGTCTAAGGAGAAGCAGAGGCAGAAAGCAAGATACATTATTTTACTTTGCTGCACAGACAACCATCTCCTGAGCTAATGCTTGCAATTTAAATACAATACCAAGGATTAATATCCTTTCGTATTAGGCAAGGACTACTCGCTGTGAATGATGGGATTATTGTGTATTTGAGCTATGTCTGAAATAACGTATTTGCGTTGTCCTCAGAAATTAAACAGTTGTAAAGATATGTCAGTGATGGGAAAAGCAGGGTTTTTTTCTTGTTCTACTTTTTCTCTTTTAGAGGAAAAATCGTAGCTGAAATGTTGAATAGCCTAAAATATTCCTTAAAGTTCATTGTAGATGGAATAACTGATTCATCACTTAAGAGGTCATCCCATCTGTACTTACACCATCTGTAACTTCATTGTGTTTTCTTCTCAGGTATAGAGAGACAGTCTGGCTGGCCATTGTTTTTCAGACATTGCACAGACCAACTCATCTTTGAAATCAGGTATGAAGAGAGAGGAACACTTACTCTCAATCCAGGCATTGGGGGGTTTGCCATGGAGACACAGCAGTGGGTTCGGCAGAGCTTGGGTGGGGGAGACCCCCCTCTGCCCCGTCCCTGCCGGGGGGACCCCAGGTGGGAGTGGGACAGAGTGTCCCCCATGGTACCAGGCATCTCCTTGGGGAACAACAGGGAAAGGAACAATTCTCTGATCAGCTTGTACCTGAGAGTCATTATTTTCTTCTTTTAGGGAAGTGAGGGCTGTGTGGCCACTGCTAGCCCAGGTGGCTCATGGGCAGCAAGGAGCAGAGCGATGGGGCCACCCGTGCCCCTGATGGTGGCCACTTGCAAATGTGGCAGTAGCCGACAGTGCCACGATGGATGGCAGTCCTGGGAGGGACTCACGGGCACGGGAGAAAGGCTGTGTTTATCTGATAATGCACTTGAAGTGCACAATTCAAGTGGTGATCTTTAAAGTGCTCAATGGAGTACACCGAAACGCTGTGAAACAACCCTTCTTAAGCGGTTTCTGGGGATGTTGCTTTTAAAATATGAGTTTCATTTCTTTTGTGTGGTGTTCCAGGTCACTGGTCCTTTGTTCCACTTCTGTGAGCCCTTGTTGGATGACTGCCATTTCTCATCCTCCTTTGATTATTTCCAGCGTTATTTAAGAAGCTGCTCTCTGCAGATCATTTAATGAGGAGGATTTCCTCGCGCAGGAAGGCTTCCATCTTTTTCTTTCAAGTGTCAGGGTAGATGTTTCCTCTGCTGAACAGGAGCCGCGTTTAACTGTTTGGTTTCCTTAATCCTTATCAGTGAAACTTCCCTTCTTTGGCTGAGTGGGAAGCGGCAGTTTAGAGTATCTCCCCTGGAAATGTTTTAAAGAAAGTAGAGGAAAGCTTGCACTGGATTCTGGAAAAAAGTGGTAACAGGAGCTTGTGGGGACCATGAAACTGTCCAAAAAGGGGTCTAGGTTGGTTTCAATAAGGCTGACATATGCGGAAAAAATAGTGCCAACAATTTCATTTTCTTCCTTGGTGTTGCTGCTTCTCTGCAGGTTTTGGAACAGAAAAGGAGTTGGGCCATGGTCGCAGATTTGCTCTGACTGCTCTTTTCCAAATTGCATTGGTTATTCTGGATGTGTTGTTTCTTCCCATTTTCAAGAAAAACTCTGCTCAGTAAATTATGCAATTCTGGTTTTTACCCTTTTGCTTTGCCTGTGAGCAATATTAGCAAATACTACAGATAAGGGCAATTTCAGAATCTGTGGGCTGTTATTTCAATTTTGTCTTTCATTTTTATGTCCTGTTTTGTCAGAGGGTCTGGGATTTCTGCTTATCATCAGACCACTGTTGTTTGGAACAGCAGCAAATTTTCATCACTTCTCATATCTGCTCTCTTCTTGGCTTTTTTCAGTTTTTTTCCCCTAGTTTTTATCATGTCTAGCACTCTTCAAATACTTTTTTTCCATATTAGATACTGGAGATAAACAGGGGTAAGTAGGATCATATTGCTGTGTGCACTCTGCTAAAAAGCTGTAGAAGAGGGGTGTTGAACTGCCACAAAAAATGCAGGCATTAGTAAATGGTTGTGGATTTCAATTCTGCTTTTATTCTTTTTATCTTGTTGAAGGGTTCTGTGCAAACAGCCATTATTGAAGTGTTTTACGCTCATTTTCCTTTTGAGGGTCAACACCCATTACCTGTCTTTTTATGATTCCTTCACTGTGCTGCCACATTCAGGTTTTTCCAATACAAAAAATGAAAAAGAAAAACAGAGCTGAAACACATTATGTGCTCCGTGTGTTTCAACATTCGCTTTTCCTTCTGTTCTTCAATCTTAGGTTTGTTTACTTGATTATTTTAAATTTTAAGTAAATTTCCTGGTGGAAAAGAAAAGTTCTTGAGTAAAGTACAAGATGCCAGCCTTCTGGAGAGATGCCTCTAGGGGCACTGAAATCATAATACAATGAAATAACATGTCTAGGAGTGAGAACAAAAATAAACTCTATTCCTCGAAGTTTTGCAGTTCTGGAGAGCGTAAAATACGGCGGCAGTGACCCTGCCTGGTTCGCAGGGCAGGGCAGGGCAGTCCCCTCCTGTGGCATCGGGCACCTTTCCTCAGATCCCATCCTTCCTGGGATGAGCTCCCCTGGTCCTGCAGCACATTGTGAACTGGGAGAAGGAACAAGCCAGAAGGCAGATGGTGCTGGATGTTTGCCATTAACACTCTGGTGTGAGAGCCGCTGCCAGGCCAGGGAGATCTGGGGATCTTCCCGAACACACAGCTACCATAGATGAGCTGGAGGGAGAACTTGCACATCTCCCTGTGCCTGTCACCACCTGAACCCGCCTTGCCGTGCCCTTGTCAGCAGCATCTGCCACGCGGGTGGGAGTCTGTCAGCACCAACAGAAGGGCAGAGCCTTCCCAAGCACACTGCAAGCTTTGGCCATCACCCTTCCAGTTCTTGACAGAATTTTGCCAGGGCAGTTCCAAGTCAGTGATGGGAAGATGAAAATGTGAATTTTGGGGAACAGGGAGGTGGGAGGCACCGCAGGGGCACACGGCTCTTACACACAGCTGTGGGAACGGAGGTTAACACAGCCGCGGATGCCGATGACGGGTGTCAGTGATCACTGGGTGCTCCAGTCCATGCCAGGAGTCAAACAGACGGATCTGTTTGTTCATCTGAAAAACGTTGCAAACTCAGACCATTATTTATGCTCTTTTCCCTGGCTTCAAGCATATGATAGCAGTTTTTGTGCCAAACTGAATATTTTTTTTAATGTATACAAGCAGTAAAAATCTCAGGTGTGTTTTTTCCCTTACACTGCCTCATGTCACCTGCCAGCTGCGTGGCAGGGCACCTTGTCCTGCCATCCAGGATCTCGATGGAGATGTTGACAGCATCTGCTCTTCTGTGAACCCACTTGCTAAGGAAACTTGATGGAATAGTTAGAAAACTAGAAAGGTTTCAGTATGAGGCACTAAATCCTCTACTTTCCTGGAGAGATGCTTGGGAGAGGGTGCCCTGTCCTTGACTCGCTGCTGACACCGAGCCGGCGGCTTCCCGAGAGGCAGTGTCCGTGGCAGGGTGTCCCAACGCCGCTGCTCGGCGTTCGTAGCCTGGGACCACATATTCATACTCAGCATTGTGCCGTGCCATTAATTTACTAGAACACAAACTTCAGTGGTAATTATTAGCAGTGCCCATTTACTATAGCCATTTTATTTTTCATGTCCCTTAAATCGAACGTTAATCGTTCTTCTTAATGGGATGAGGTTGGTTGAACTGATGTGAAATAAATGGTATGGGTCTGTGCTCAGTAATTGCTTTCTAAACTTTTCCCCCCTCTTTTTAATATCCTTCCTATACGAACACACCATTTAGGATTATTCTGAGTGTTTAGTAGACTCTTGTGCCCAAGTGTCACAAACAATTACCAGAGACCTTAAAATAAATCAGGGGTGTTATGTATCACGGGTACTTTTTTCCTGTGCAGCACAATTCCGTGGTGGAGCAGTTACAGCAGGAATCGCCGGGGCCGGACGGAGCACCCCATGGCAGCTCTCACACCGCGTGGTATCACCCAGGGGAGGGTAGGGACTGGTGATTTTTTGTAGGGTGGCAGCCTCTCCTTGGCTCTGTACTGAGAGATTTCCTGGGCACTGACATTCAGCCAGTTGGATCACAATTACTTCTGAAGATTACACAAGAGCAAATAATTTAATTCCCTTAATGCTCTTGTATTTCCTAGCTAGGAAAACAAACAGATAAATAACCATTTGGACACCAAGTCACCATCCCTGACAACCCCAAGTAGCTATAAATGTTATGTGTAGGGAAATTCTCCAAGTAGCCACTGCCAACACCCCAACTTCCAGCCACTGGTGGACTTTGGACCATGCAGAAGCCTGAGGTTGAGCATCTCAGTGTCTCACAGGTGAGTTCGGGGGCACTATCCATTCTTACAATGCCCAGGTATTTGCTCAGTGCTGTGTCAGCACTTTTTCCCCTGTGTTTTTTTAAAGGAAAAGAACAGTACTGATGTGAGCAGAAATGTTTGGCACAGAACTTGTGTCCTCAGAACTTTTTAATTTCATTAGAAAACTTGACATTTGATGTCTATTAAATATTTGGACAAAAAAAAATTAAAATAAAATCTTCAAGTTTTTCAATTAGCTCATAAAAAACCAAAAAATATCCTATTTTTGCAGAGTGCCCTCTCTCCCCACGGTCTTCTCCTAGAAGGAATCAGGGGAAGGGGTCAGGAGAGAGCCAGCCCCTGCCTTTGCTGAAGAGAGAGGAGCCTTGTGCCCATTGGAGCCATCCTTGAAGTACTGGAATGCTGTGATGAAGTACCCTCTGAGCCTTCTCCTTTCCAGGGGAAAATAAACCTAACACCTTCTGGGACAGGTTCTCCAGCCCTTTGGTCATTGGTTGTGCTTGTGGTCATCATCAGGTTGTGCTTAAATGTCTTATTTCTACAATTCCTTCTGTGAAAGGAAAGAAGTGAATTTCTCCTTCACTTAATGGGTACCCGGTGGGTTTTTTTCTGGGCTACTGAAACACTTGCCATGATCTGTCTTTTTAGGAAAGTAGGAAACACGATGCTGAAGTGGGTTCTGGAAGCACCTACTGCAATAATTTGCAAGTAGGGAAGCTCCTGATGCTTTGATGCTATTAAATGGAAATGCTTGGGTCACTCTATCCTCTTGCGTGATGCATGGGAAGAGTCACTCTTTGTTCCCGGAGCAGGACTGGGTTTGTTGATGCACTTGGGAACTGGCCTATTTGGTACCTTGTAAACACAGTCCAGTCCCCAAAGTGAAGCCTCAAGGACTCCAAGTCTCTTCCACGGCCAATTTCAGGCTCTGGAGAATGGGAAAATGACCGTGTAGAAAAAGATTACCAGGCAATTATTTCTGATTGTTTCTATTTCTGCCTGCTTAGGAAACCAGGAAACAGGATTTACTTTTGAACAATTGCTTGAATAAAGTCAGTCAAAGCTTCACCTTGTTGGAAGATGGGTACTGTTTCAACTGGGAAACCACAGAAGTGGTAATCCAAAATACTTGACCTTGATATAGCATTATCTGTTTCTAAAGCCATGACAATTGCAAACACCTCGAACTCGTTGGCGAACTCATTTTGCTCAGATCTCACAGAAAAGGTATTACATGTGCTTTTTCAGTTTCACACTGAGAATTAGCATTTCTTTTCAAACGTGATGTGAGGACGGCTGGTTGGGTTAGCAGGCAAAGGGGGCTTGAGGTCATCTTGGGTAGGTGACATCTCTTCCTGTGGGCTTCCCTACGTGTAGAATAGGAGGTGCCTCTCTCTTTATGGAGCTGTTTTCCACAGGGAGGTGAAGGTGCTGTGCGTGCATGTGGCTGTGGAGCGGCTCCCCCAGCATCCTCTGTCAACCAGAGCCACACACATGGGTTTTTCCCTGACATCCTCTCGTCTCTCATCAACGAGGCTGGGATGGGGACAAGGGATGATGCAGAAATTTCCCTGTGCTGTCCTGGCTAGTGACTGTCCCTGGAGCTGTGGGTAGCCGAGCCCTGCTCCAGGCAATGCCTGCCCGGAGCCATGCAGGGCAATTCTTGGCCCCAGACACACCTGCAGATCCCTCAGCGTGGGATTCTCAACACATCAGATTAGCCCACCACAACATAATCATCTGAACTACCTTTCCCTCTTTGGGATTCAAGCAGAGAGGAGACACTTAAGAGAGTCCTTGACCTTCCTGGGTCTCTGATGAATCATTAACCCAGAAGATGGATGGGGGAGAGGTCCTGCAGCCTGGCAGTGCAGCTCCTGCATCTCATTTCGGTAGATCTCTAATTCAGCTGCTGTTCTGCTCTTTTTCCTGGCAGTATAACATTATTGCATGCGGTGGAAGCGTAGCAAAGGTCAGCTTTCCCATATATCTGTTCAGTTTAACAATCTCTGCCCTTTATCCTTGCACATTTGCATAATGCCTGTACAATGGAGGTGCAAAATTCTGCCTCCATGCTCCAGAACCTGCAAGTGAGTTTGTCACAGTGTCTGCTTCTTTAAAGAAATAATGTTGTACTAATGTGTAACCTTTGGGAATCACTCTGACAACACGATAGAGTATGGCAGCGCTTTAAATTTCACTATTAAATCTTATTTTCTTTTTTTCCCAATGTTGCAACTTTTTGTTTTGCCCTTAGGTTGAAGAAAACTCTTCCCTTGTTGCAGGGATTTCACAGAGCCCCCATTGCAGGGGGAGCTACATTGGACTGAGGCTTTCCTGTTTGTGGAAAATATTTCTAGTGGGCTTCAGTGCAAGTCAACCCATCAGGCAACGAAGAGCTGCCTTCCCCTGTGAGCTGTCTCATGAGAAGTCCAAGTCCAGAGCAGCGTTGGGGCGGTTTCCTTTTGGCAGGTGTCCTAAAGGCCATGATTCATCAGGCTGAACTGGGGGTTGCAAACCCAAAGCCCAAGGTCCAGCTGATGTTGGTACGTCAGCACCAAGCTCAGCACCCGGCTGTGTGGGATGGGGGTCACACCACAGGTCCACCAGGCTCTGCTGGCCCATCACAGAAAGTTGTTCAACATTTCCCTACATGTCACTGAACATGGGGTGCTGCCTAAACGTGAAATCATTTGGGGATGCACAGAAAAAGAATAGAAGGACAAACTGAGAAAAAACGAGATAAGGAACACAGAAGAAGGGACGGAAATGTGGAGTTTTCCAGCAACAAGATTCATAATGAATTTCCTGCTCCTGCTCTGGAAATGGAGCACAGCTGCTGCTGACAGTAATACCTCCTAAAAAGAAAAAAAAAGGTTTCCCATTTATTTCCTCCTTGATAATTATGTGTACCGAAATGAATTACCCACAGTCACTAATTGGCTAAGCCTGGGCATGTGCACATGGCCAGAGTCACAGACAGACAGATTACCATGTTAATTCTATGAAGAGATATATTTTTGCTCCTGAAGACATAGATATTTTCCTCTGAAGACATATTTCCTTCACCAGCAACAATTCCTGCAGCAGCTCGCTCCGTGGGTCTGGGGGACACCCTGGTCAGCTGGGGGCGTGTGGCCCTCAGTCCCCACACAGGGATGACACTGTCCTAGTGCCAGCACTGTGGGGACAATGCTCAACTCCTGGAGCACGGGTGTCACTTTCTGCTCGAGAATGATGGGTTATGTTTGACTCTTTTGTTGAACTTCTAATGGGCAGAAACTTGAACATAAGAAGTTCCATCTAAACATGAGGAGGAACGTCTTTCCTGTGAGGGTGGCAGAGCCCTGGAAGAGGCTGCCCAGAGAGGTGGTGGGGGCTCCTTCTCTGGAGACACTTAAACCCACCTGGACACGTTCCTGTGGGACCTGCTCTGGGTGGACCTGCTCTGGCAGGGGGTTGGACTAGATGATCTCCAGAGGTCCCTTCCAACCCCATATCATTCTGTGATTCTGTGTGACCCCTCCTGTACTGTTGCCATGGTGTGGACAGACTTGGTCCCAGGTACATCAGAGGGCAGCTGGAGTCCGTGGGTTAGAGGCACTGTGATAGAGATGAAGCACCTACTCCCGACTGTCATTAAAGAGGTCACAGGACATAAAAAAATTTAGACTGAAAGAAAAAATGTAAATTTTTATGTGCCAAAGGTTATCCAGAAAGTGTCAAAAAAAAATAATATTAAAGGAGTCTGTAATTTTAAAAATAGCTCTGTTGGTTCCTGGGTGTTGGCTGCTCCAGCAAGCCATCCCAGTAACTCCTGCTGCGCGTCCAGTCACACGTATGAGAGCCAGAGTATGTGCTTCGGGCTGTCACTCTGGACATGTGATCTTCAGGTAACGGTCTCATGTAAATTTTCTCAGCAGTTAATTACAGTCTGTGTTATCTGCAGATGTATTTTCTTCTCTTTTTTTCCCCTCTGCTGCTTTTTTTTGGGTGATTTTTCTTTTTTGAGTTTCTGGAAATTTGAATTCATCTCTCTCAGTCCTTTCCTGCTTTTATCTGGCAGGCTGGAGAGTCCTCAGGGATCAGGTGTCCCCTCCCCATATGCGCAGAGCACGCCAGGCAGCTGACCATCGCTGATGGGCTGTGTGTGTGTTTATATATCCTGATGGACTGTTAAATTGCACGCTGTTGGGCTGAGCAACCTGATAAAACTGGCCGAGGAGGAAGATCTGTTGTGTGTGAGGTGCCCTTGGAGGGTTCCCTGGGAGGGTCACAGTAAGAATGAGACCGTCTGTCAGCTGCACCGGGGCGTCCAGCACTGCAGTGTTGCCCGGCGTCCTGTGCCAGTGAGGAAACATCAAAGTGTGAGATATTTAGGTCTGTTATTTGAAATATGCCCACCAGTTTGTAAAATGTAATCATAGAATCATAGAATTGTCCAGGCCAGAAGGGAGCTCCAAAGGCCATCTAGTCCAACCTCCCCGCAGTCAGCAGGGACACCCCCAACCAGACCAGGTTGCCCAGGGCCTCCTCGAGCCTCCCCTTGAATATCTCCAGGCATGGGGCCTCAACCACCTCCCTGGGCAACCTGTTCCAGTGCTCCACCCCCCTCACAGTAAAGAACCTTCTCCTAATCTCCGATCTAAACCTGCTCCCCTCCAGCTTAAAGCCATTGCCCCTCGTCCTGTCACTACCCCAGCCTTCCTGTAGGCCCCCTTCAGGTACTGGATAATGATTTGAAAATATCATTAATTTCAAAATGCCCTGCCTTCTTGGAACACAAGGAAAATTAACAACAAAAAAAAAAAGGAAGGAGAACATTTAACAAATGCAATTAATCTGGAATTGCTTGACAGGGAAGAGTTGCCATTGATGTATTTAACAAAAAACTCATTAAAACAAAATTTAGACTGAAAAATAAAAGATGATATGTAATGCAAATAGCACTGACTAAAAACTGTAGCCTCAAGAATTCAAAGCCCATGGAGATAAATCATGAACACGTGTACATTTTGCAGATATCAGTCTTTAACAAAATTCCAGTCCCAGACACGAACAAATTTTTCAGTGGAAAAACTTCCTTTTCAAGCCTTCAGTCATCACGGATGGGATGAGGCACAGAATAAAATGCCGAACCGCTCAAATGTCATGCTCAGATGGAGATTATTATGAAATAACTGAGCACTCCCGGATCCCTGTGGTTTGATTGTCTTCTCCTGAGCCTGTGTAAAGAGCAGAGGTTCCTGCATCCTCTGATCGCTGCCCAGGAGCCGTGTGATTGTAACTGCACGGTGTCTTTCCATTAAGAGAGGTCCCTGTTTACTCGGTGTTTTTTAACCACATCTGGAGTCTGCATCCAGCTGTGGCTCTGTGAGGTGATGGGGACCCCTGAGGTCCCTTCCACATACATGGTTCTGTAAGATTTTCCTGCAGTATTCCCTGTTAAGTGCTATCAGCACACTTTCTCTGGTTTGCCATTCATTTATTTAGCAGAAAGTGCAGACAACCCACCCCACCGGATTATCCACCGTAACAGAGACAAGATTTTACATTCCCCAAAAGCACGAATGTGAGGACATGCTCTTGTTTAGATTTTAGTTAGTTTTAATCATCTTTTACTATAAGAGGGGTTTTTTTTGTCTTTACTTTTACGGCCTTATTTTTTCTCTTCTTTCCTACAGAAGACACCTGTGGTTCAGCAGAACATCTTTCATCTCCTCACCCCCAGGTGCTCACCGTAGGGCAGCCAGGGCTGAGGAGCATCACCGCTTCCCCTCAGTGCCTGCAGGAGGCAGCTCATTGCAAACCACACACAGCAGCCAATTTCTGTAAGATGTTATCATTAACTCTTAGGAAAAAAGCCCCAAACACCACACACAACTACCGGGTTGTATTTACTGTGGCATTTGTTGTTTGGCATTTCCCTGCCTCGACTGATGCTGCCGTACCCGAGCTCCCGTCGGAGTTAGCGGTGTGAGACTCAGCCCCCTCTCCACGGGCAGGGAAGTGTAACTGGGAGAATTCCAGTAGCGAGTTCTACTAACAGTAGTGAGTTCTCATGGTCTTGAGAGGACGCTGGTGAAATGTTGAATTCAGAAGCCAAGATGTCTCACACAAACCAGCCGTGAGCCGTGCAGCACAGGAGAGGAATGGGCCAAGTTAGATGCTCTGTTCAGCCGCGTTTATAATTTCAGTTCTCTGGATTTTGCTTTTCAACTCATTGCAGCCAGCCCAGAGAATCAATATGAACTATCAGTAATTTGTCAGGGGTTGATAAATGGCATTATGATGTGGAACTGCCATTAATCCTTGCGTTGTCCTTACTTGTTGGGTCAGCGGCATTTTTTTTAATCCTTTGATGTCACCGTGATACGGCGCTGCTCTACAGTCACTAATCTGCCGCCTTCTCAGGGGGTTAAGCACTGGCACTATAGGCAAAATATGTTTATTGGAGAGAGATAATGTCAAAGCAGGCGCAGGGGTCCTTACATTTTGAATTAACGGTCACACGGAACACAGAAGCGATATTCTTCCCAGGAGGCAGTTTTGGGTCCCTTTCCCAGACTGTTCTCCTTCCCCAGGGCCAGAGCCTGGTCCCGCAGCTGGCGGAGGGCACGTGCCCAGGGCCGCAGCCAGGCCCAGGGCCGCAAATACCTCAGTGCTGTGTAGGACTGCTCATTAAAAATGAATGGATTAATCTGATAAGAATCATAATCCTTGCTGCGTGATGCGTGATGCGGTGGAAGAAATGGGTCTGCTATTTTCTGCCTTGTTCTTTTCCCAAGTACAGTCACTCCTGCATTTCTCTGGACTGGAAATACACTTGTTTTGCTTTTTCTCTCCAATTTCCTACTTATTGATCCCTCTTCAGACAGAAATTGCAACAAAGAAAGGAGGAAACTGAGTGAGAGCTGCCGAGCCGCCCCTTGGCTCTCCCTGGCCGGGCGGCCGCGAAATGTCCCCTTTTCGGCTGCTTTTGATGCGCTTGTCCCCTCCGGGCCACTCAGCCCTTCTTTTTTGTCCACCTTTCAGCCCGCTGGACATTTAAATTTTGAGCCTCAGGGCTAGGGCTAATGTTCTTTATTGCTGTCGTCGGCCACACAATTAAAACAGACACCGGTTAATTAGCACTTGTTAATGCGGCCCGATGGGAGGCAGCAGCAGGACAGAGCCACCGCCGACTCCGGTTCCCCCATTTCCAAGGGAGATTTTATGCCTGAGTCCTTTGCCTGGAGATTCTCTTCATGGGCACTGAGGGTGTCTGTTTCTATTAGAAATGGTGCAACAAATAGGAATTACATGCAGCATTTCATCCAAATCTCCAGCCTAGGAAGGATACCTCTTTTGTTTCTTCCATTGCTGCTTTTTTTTTTTTTTTTTTAATTTGCTTTGGTGAGATGTAATGTAGAAAGAAGAAAATGATCCTAAAGGAATTATGACTCATGGAGATTAGATAAATAAGACAACTATAAAAGCCATGTTAAAAGCAGTTTTGCATACAAGTCCTAAAAATTGTCTGGTGGTTTGTAATTCCGTCATGTGAATGCAAAGCTATTTCGGAGACAAAGATTTGGGCAATAAGTATGCACTTGAATTTTAGTTAAGAAATAATATGTCCTAAGGGTACATATTCTTGAAATCATTTTGCATGCGTGCCATGTTCCTTTTGAAAAGAGAACTGCTATCATTTGACAGCTAACTACATAAACTAAGGCAATTAATAAGAAGATGCACTCAGAGCATGTGTTATTGCTGGGGACAGGCTGCTGGGCAGAGGGTCGGCCCCGGGGAGCACAGGGCACCCAGTGGCCGATGTCCAAGCACGGAACGGGTGACCTGGCTGCAGCGTGAGCGCCCACTAAACATGGCTTGGGAACGCTGGGACTGAGATGAAAAGGGTGATTGGTCCTCAGGGAAATCACACGAGCAATTCGTTCACTGATTTTGTCATTGAGTTTTTGTCCAAAAAAAAAAAAGATTTTTGTGCTCTGCTTAGCAAATGTTTTTGTTATTGCAGTAATTGCTTTTCGGGGAATTGAAAAAAAGAGTATCAACTGACAAGAGTTAAATGGCAACTTGAGAGAACGTGGTTATTACCTCGAAAGTGAAAGGAGTCTCGGGTGACCTTTCTTGTTCAGAAAACTCTGCTATCAGCTGCATTTTAGACACATCTGGATAAAATATGTTTAGGTTTAATTGAGACAGCCTTGCCATCAGGAGCCCTTGCCCAGTGACCCTGCTGGGGGTCCTGCCAGTGGGGTACTACTGGGGGTACTGCTGGGGGTCCTGCCGGGGGTCCTGCTGGGGCTCGGCACTGCCCTGAGCCTGGCAGCGGGTGGGAGCAGTGCCCTTTGGAAACCCCCAGCCACCCGTAAATCTCCCCTCTGCCAGGGTTTTTCTCCTGAGCATCCTTGCACAGCTCCGGTTCTCCATTACCTGTCCCCCCAGACCCTCCTCAGCCAGGGGAAGTACCAACCCTTAGCAGACCCCGGTTTTTACTGGGTCACTAGGGTCAGCACCTAAGCGCTGCTGTTTCTCCTCATTTTCCAGAGGTTTTAGGTTAAGTATCCAAAGCTTTGCCTGCCTTTGTGGTCTTTACTAACTTTTCAGACTGCCTTGCTGGGCCATAGAGGTTGGCCTGTCCATTCCTGCCCTTGGCATCTAGAGATCCGTCCCCAGCATGCCCTGACTGCCATGTGCCAGGGCTGGGACCTCCCCCCTCCCCTTACTGTTGTGGTCTGATTTGGGGAGGAAAACCATCATTTCATGCATTGTATTTAAACTGCTGTACCTTTGAGGCTGAATTTTGACTGACTTTTTTTCAGGCTTTTTCAGTTCAGGTTCCTCTAGTGTCTGTTAGTAGAAATATGAATTAATACAGCTGGAGCGACAGAGGTTTTGGAAGGTGTGAGGGGCTGTGGAGGTGGCCGGAGGGAGGACACCAAACCAAGTACACGCAGCACCCTCATCCTGGCACATCTGAACCCCAGGAGCAGGGTCACGACCCAGTGTCCCCATTGTTGGTGGAGACCTCCGGGCACCAGAGGGATGGGAGCATGGGGGGAGCTTGCGGAGGGGGCTGGGCCCCCAAGGGCTGCTATGGACGCAGGGGACACCAGGGAGACCCCATCCTGTCTCAGCCGTGAGGAGCATCCGGAGCCCTGGGCTGTGTCCCCCCGTCCCACTGGTAAGGTGAATGGGTGGGCAGCGCTGGGGCCCCTAAAAGCAGCATCTCAGAGACATGTGGCCAGCCGTGGGGTTTTTTTTTGTTTTTTCTCCTCAAGTAGTTAGTGGCTGGACGTAAGAGTATCTGCTGCAGCAGGGAAAAATCGATACCATTACTATGCCGTGGGGCTACCTCTGAGTAGAGCCGCCGGGGAGGCAGAGAGACATCCTTCACAGCCAGTGCTGCATTGCAGGTGAGGGGGGGTCCTGGATGGGGGGAGCACGATGGAGAGAGCAGTCCTAATGGAAAGAAGCCGCCCAGACCACCCTTTCCCATCTTTGAAAGCAATCGCAAAAGCTGACAGACGTTGGCGTGACTCTAATTACCAGGAAGGCAAATGGTTAAAGATTAGTGGCTATTAAGGAGATGCTATGTAAGCAGCTTACTGGCCCTGTGCTCCAGCTGGAGATCTGTGGGCAAGCTAAGCAGCTTGTGCTATTGCATAGGTGACCTCTCCTCCTGATCCCAAATTTAATTATTAGTAGACCAAAACCCCTGCTGACTCACGGCTGTAACTCCCAGGGGAGCTGCTCTCCGCTGGAAGAAAGCCATGCCCGTCCAAGGAGTTTGTGTTCGCACGGATCCTTAGGGGTGAAGGGAAGGGTGGGGGGAGTTTTGTCACCCAACTAACTTGTTTTAGCTTATTGTACTTCCTCTCTCCCTCCACATTTCTCCACAGGGAACCATAACCTTCCTCTCCTCTGCTGAAACCCCAAAGTGAAATCCTGCAAGCAAATAAAGCGCAGGTGAAAAGTGCTCACAATCAGCTGTGCACAGCCGTCCCAAGGAGGGGACTGCAGGTGCCAAGCGAGGGTGAGTGGCCAGCGAGGACCCGGCAGATGTTGGCCAGGACCCACCATCCCCAGACGGTGAGAAGGTCAGCCCATCACGTCCTCCTCCTCCCCAGCCGAGCGCACGGCTCCTGCCAGGTGGCTGTGGGTAATTACTGTGACCTGTCTCAGGCTTTGGGAAACATCTGCCTGTTCAACAGTTTACTCTGGACAAAAGTAGCAGAGATCCCTCCCTCCACACACACAGACCAAGGCAGAATATTTTTCTGTCCTGAGTTGTAAATTGAAAAGTTTCTCTTAACCCCTTGCTGCAATAGTGCAGGCAACGAAGTAGGGGAGTTTCTTCATAAATTCATAACGCACTGAAAGGGTTGTCAAGCCTTGGAACAGGCTGCCCAGGGAAGTGGTGGAATCACTGTCCCTGGAGGGATTTAAAAGACAGGTCATGGACATGGGGACATGGGTCAGTGGTGAGTTTGTCAGTGTTGGGTTGATGGTTGAACTCAATGATCTGAAAGGTCCCTTCCAACCTGGACAATTCTATGACTCTATGATAAGCTTATGGTTGTGGTATGGCCTCAGAAATATGGGGTTTCTTTAAAACCACACTTAAATCCCCATTTGGGCTCTAGGGAGCTCTGTCTCTGCTAGGGTGGAAGAAAGCCAGCAGAGCTGCCTCAGCTCCTCTGCTCCCTGAGCCACCAAACCCAGTGTGTGAGGACCATGTCTTTGTGCCAGAGGGTCTCCCAGCCTGCTGCAGGGCAAAGGAAGTTTCTTTCCATCGGCAGAGGCTATGGGGACAGGTGTCCCAACTTATGGGGAGCAGGTCACTGGTGTGCTCTCATGGTCTGCTTTAGGCAGTGGGTGAAAGGACACAGTCGGTGATGGGCGATAGGTGAGCAGTTAGAGGCAGACAAAAGAGCAAGAACAGAGCTCTGGAAAACTTCTGGAGAAGGAGTTCTGAGTTTAAACAATTCCTCCAGGTGGACAGGCTGGCTGGGATGGGCTGCTTTCCACGGATTTTACATGCATGCAGTCTTGCAAGGGGTGTCCACAGGTATTTCCTTCCTTCGACCCATAGTCAGGTATCGCAGAGGGATGCTCCAGAGAGCCAGAGAACTTGTGCCTGCAGCTCCAAGTAGGACCTAAAACTTTGTATGAGGACATCAAAGCGGGGATGAGCTCTGTGTAGAGACACCTTGGCTGTCACACAGGATGGACTTTGCCATGGTGTGTGCCACCATCTGCACAAACCTTCATTAGTAGTGAAGTTAGAGTACTTATATAGAGAAAAGTCACAATAACACTCAAGTTGTAGCATGCACACACACTATTTTCTCTTTTTCTATCCCTTCTCACAGGGCTGTGCTCACCCTTGCCCTGCTCCTCTGGGTCTTCAAGTCAACAGCTTTGGGCAGCTGGAGAGGATGACACCATCCATCATCAGCCTTGGGGTCTTTCGGTGGGAGGAAGGTGATGCCCATGGTGACGGTTTCCTCTTCCTCCTTCCAGGACCTCCTGGGGTTGTTGTCCCAGGTTTGCTGACTGGCTTTACACCTTTTCCCTTTCTTCTTTGGCCTGCATTGGTCTGCAGCTCCAGGTCATGTCTACTATCTATGACACTTTTTAAGTATGGCAGATACATTTTCTTTGTTCTCTTTGTTACCCCTGAAGTCATTTCTGTCCCTCTGCAGCTGGCATTGAGTGAGGGCACTTGTTCTCTTAAGTGATGGAGAAAGCAGCGACTAACCTTCTTGTGCTCGCTGGGCTTGGGGACCGGTGGGCTCTGGCAGAGAGCGCAAGAGCTGGCAGGAGCAAGGACATTTCTGCTCAGAAACCTGCCAGCACCATTTCGCTGAGCACTTGACTCCTCTCTAGGTGATTTTATGAAACTTTATTGCACTTTGATTCTGACTATCAGAAAGAAAAATCCATGGCAGGCTTAAATAAACAGATTGCCTGCTCTTTGCTTCATGTATTAATTGCTATGCACACCACAAGCACTTCAGCTTATTTGCACAAAACCTCATATCTGGACTACCTAACTGCATGGCTAAGTTTTAAATATTTAAAAATCTATTTACATATGTTAAAATAGTAACTGTTTAAAATACAAATATATTTAGCAATAAAATTAAAGTGCCCACTGAAGCTCTTTATGGATTTTGTAATATTCTGTCCAGATTTCTAGCACTTAACTTCTACTCATTGTACCAAAAGCCTGCTCTGCTTCCAACGCCAAGGGTGGGCAATTCCTTTGCCACCTCAAGATATTTTCCCTTTGAAGGATGCGCGCAGAAAAAATACCAACACAGAGTGACATAGACTATCATTCTGCAAACTGATTTTTCTCCTGCAGCTTTCCATGGGAGCCGGGAGGGAAAGGATGCACAAGAAGAGTTAATGGAAGAACTAAATTGAATAAATCTCAGAAATCGCAGCCTTCCAGTCCAAGTGCGTCACTTACTGGTTGCTGCTTGGTTATAGCTAATAATTATAAATTTTGTATAGAAAGCTGGCTTGTTTCTAGTTGCACTGTAACCAAGACCTCTTTAAAGCTCTTTAAAAGCTGTTGATGATCTTCCTCTGGAGCCCTGTCTTTAGTTTGAGAAACGTTGGGCCTGAAGAGAGCATCCTGGAGCACAGTTTGACAGTGATGCGGGGACGGAGGGTTGTGTTGGGGCTTTTAAGCACAGGCATTGGTCTATGGGAAGTTTTTTTTGCCTTTTCCAGTAGAACAGCTGGCAGAATAAGCTTGTGATGTCCCTGCACTCCCAGACACCACGGTCCAAGAGAGCTGTTGGTGTAGAGGAGGTCAGAGCTGCCGGGGGGAGTGTGGTGGGGAGCGTGTGGTGGGAGTCTGGTCTGGTGCTGGTAGAAGGGGATGGGAGCATGGGATGTCATAGAAACATAGAACTGCCATAGGTTGGATGGAAAGGACCTTTCAGATCATCTAGTCCAAAGTCAACCTAACCTGTGTTGGGGTTTGGGCCTGGAGACAGGACGCGCTGATGCGTTCTCGGTTCTCACCCAGGGCAGTGAGCTGCCTGGAAGACTGGGGAGTCTCAGAGGGACCTGTGACCCTTCCAGGATGCTCCAGAAGCAGAGACTGCTGTATGAGGACCACAGTTCTGCATGTGCCATGTACAAGTGCACCCCCACCACAGGGGTGCAAGCACAAAAAGGGTGAAGGACCTCAGGATCCACTTTTCTTTCTTTTTTTTTTTTTTTTTGATTGAAAGAAAAGCTGTTGTGTGTGCAGGATTTCATTCCTTTCTCTTTCTTATATGTACTGGTAAAGTAATGAAAATCAGAATAGTCTATCTAAGTCTAAAATGGAGCCCACATAACTGTCAGTTTTTAACTGAATCGCATTTTTCCCTACTTAGCAATATGTTTTAATTGTATTATGGATTCGTTCTGGGTGATTTTATGGCTTATACTATTCCAAGGACAGGTTAGGTACCCACAGAGGTCTCCTCAAAACTATTAATGCGCTATTTTTGAAGTGTGCACACCAGCTAACGAATTCCTGTAACTGGATGGATCTCAGAATCCATGTTTATGAACCCACCCAGAGCAGGCATCGCTGTTTCACCTGTGCTGAGAAATGCAGCCCAAAACCAAACGGTTTCTGTCATTACCATTCCAAGGGTGGGAGTACCTGCGTGCTCCCTGGTTTTGCCAGGGTGTGAAGCCTGTGCTGGGTGGAAACACCACTCTGTCAACAGCTACAGCCGAGGTGTCACCCACCAGCCGTGCCACCAGAGTCCCCCGGGGCTGGCAGTGGGATGGTGCCATGACATGGGACGTGTCTCTTGACTCCGTCGGGGCTCAGGCTCATCACACGGGACAGGGATGCAGCTGGTGGCATCGCCTCTCCCCATGGAGGAGGCTCATCTCCAGCCCCTCCATCCCTCTGAGACGTCAGAAGACAGCTAACGGGCCAGGAGAAGTGGTTTTAAGCCACATTTGCCCCTCAGGTCACCTGCTGGATGATGAGGCCACATTTATTAGTCATCTGTATGACAGAAAGGGGATGCTGCTGCTGTGAATATTTGTAAACTGTCGTTCAATTTAACCTCCTGTCTTCCCTGAGATGACAGGTTTCACAGTGCAGTGAGAGTATTTATCACATTCACACTTCTATCTTGCCATTACTCATCTCCGTTTCTAATTCCAAACCTTGTGTCCTGGTATGAAAAATGGAAGAGCCGACTGGGCCGCAAGGTCTACCTGCAGTTACATCTTTGTCTTTTGAACCCCTCAAGAGAAAACCCTGATTTTCAGTTGAATTACAGCTCATCAGGTGTGGTTTTGCAACAATTCCATTTATTTATTTCATGTTATCAGAAGTCATCAATACATAAAATGGGAATAATAGACCATAACACAGAAACCCATGTTTCTCCCTGAAGATGGCTCAGCGGTTGCTGCAGAACTCTGTGGCATTGTCAAAGTTTTACTCTTACTCCTGTAAACTACAAGCTATTACTAATAATCTGAATATTTTGCAATGCTTTGTTATAGCAAAGCAAGGCTTTTTTTTTTAAATTGATGTACAATTTTAATTAGATTTTATATCATTACAATAGATTCTTTCTATGAAGAAGCAGTTCCTATCCTGCAGTCAGGATAGGGAAGGGGAAACAGAACTCGGGGCAGAGGTAGCTCTGTTGCCACCTTTGAACTATAAAGCTCACTTTTATGTAAACACAATTCCAAGGTTTTCTCCCTGCTTTTTCAACTCGCAAGGGCAATAAAAGTGTCTTAATGTGCCCTGAATTGCTTGCTTTCTGTTATTCACTCAGCTCTAATGCTCAGACATCACTTTCTCATCATAGTTAAATACGTGGAGAAGGCACGGCTCCTTCACAGTGAAGTAACAGAAGTCCGCATGCATTTATTGTTATAGAGAGAGGAAAATACTCTCACACACAAGAGTGTCGAGGCTGTCCCCCCAGCCCGTCTCAGCCCCTGGCAGCTCCCGCAGCCCGGCCACTCTCAGCAGCTTGCGGCCCTTTCCTCATCACTCCTGTCACACCCCGTGTCACACTCCCTGCCACAAAGATGACATTGTGGCCAGGTGAAGGTGGTTTCAATGCTTAGCTGTGTCACACAGGGGTTAACGGCTCCTTAAGGATGAGATATTATTTTTTCATCCCCACTCGAAGCATTATACTGTTGTGCTGCTTCTGAAGAGAGAAGAGCAGTGCCCGCCGAGCACTTCACCCCATTGCTCTGGCCGTGGGCAATAGTCCTGTTCTGTGTTTGGAACTTCTTATCTTCTGTGTACACTTTAAAAAACCCTTCCTGTTTATTGACCCATTGTAATTAGTAGAGAAAGCATGACAAAAATACATATTTTTTATTCTCTCCTCATGGACGGTCTGTGCTTGTGACCACCAGCAGAGATGGGTGTCAGAGGGGCTGGGAGGGGGATGATGTGGGGGATCCTGGGGGGCAGCACCCCTGTGCCTGGGGCGGAGGGGAGGCCGGGTGGTCGGTGCTGCCGAAGCAGCCAGAAAGTGAAGGAGAAGCAATTCCTGTCTTTTTTTCTTGATGTCTTGATGTGAGCGTTAATTTTTATGGCAGGGACCTGCCCCCCGTGTCAGCACCCCCTGAGAATTCACATTCTGAGTGACAGAAGATGCTGTAGGGTCCCCGTCCGCTGCCTGCAAGGGGTCCCGTGCAGCGCCGGGGCCGCTAATCAGGTTACCCAATTAATGCTGTTTTCCTGAAATGGATTCATAAGTTAAGGAGCCATTGGGAGCAATGGTCAGAGTTCCTTAAGGATCAACAAAATGCCCCTCATCGCTTGCGCCAGGCAGCCACGGGTCCAGGGGCATCTCACAATCCAGAGGGTGCATTTTCTGGAAAATACCTCGATGTTGAAAAGTTTTCTGTAATTATAAAAAAGTCTGAAATTGCCAATGATAGCAGCGTTCACACATCATTTTAATGCCTATTGTATCACACCAGCCTGATCTATGATAGCCTTTGATAACTGTCTTTATTCCTGTTGTCCTACAGAATTGCAATGTCACATCAGGCAGCCGAGCAAGGCTTGCAACGAATTGATTTGAAATTAAAAATGAAGACAGCCCTTCACTTTTCGTTACTCTCCCCGTTTTTCGGAAAGTAAAGGTAAAATCACTGTCTCTGACTCTTGGCAGCTCCAGAGGCTGCAGAGGCCGGGTGCATCCCCAGCTCCCCGGGGTGCCTGGGTGCTCTCTCCCCTGCTCCCTCTGAGCCATGGCCTCCTGCTCCTGCCCGGGGCTCCAGCTCGGCAGCAGCCGTTCATCATGGAATGTCCCATCCCTCACCTCCCCACGGGACGGGGGTTTGTTCCTCCGCAGCAACGCGCGGTGTATAACCACAGACACCAGACTCTGCCAGCGATACGCCGTGTCCTTTGTGCTTTCCACTTGTTTTCTGAAATTCTGCCATTGTTTTGAACAGAAGTGTTTACCTACTTGCAAATATTTCGCATATATTGTCTTACAGCCTTGCTATTTACATCTGTTGCATGCCTGGCCCAAAATGGCACATTTTCATTTAGCTTCTATCATCGCATGGAACAGCGCGTTTGGGTTCCTGAATAATTCATCACAATCTAATCTGTGTTATAAACTCTTGTAGCTTTTGAGCCCAGCACTCTGAGTGTACGCTGTGGGCAACCGGCGGGGATATTTTTTCAGAAGAGCAAAAAAGAAAAAAGGAAAAAGGTAAATATCTTATGAATAAATAAACTGAGAACTTTGCAGAATGTTTTGGTTTTAGTGTGCAGCTACAGCAAAGTGAATATGACTCAATGCTCCAGAACTGACCTTGCCCAGTTTCTCTGCAGCCCACACCGGGATGTCCCCTCTGCTCCATCAGGGAAGGGAGATCCGAGCTCAGGGCAAGAGAGAAACTGAAAGGATGCCTGCAATGCCTAGGGATGGTGGCTACCATGTAAACCTGCCATTTAAATTCCGAGCAGTGTGGGATCAGCACAGAACCCTTTCTATGTGCAGCGAAGCACATTTCTCCTGCATTTAATCATGTGGTTTAATTAATTTGCTGTGCGCCTGTTCAAAATGGCACTGAATCCAGGTCAAAACTCCAACCCAAAGTCTCTGCTGGTGAAGTCACAATTAATGGATTTGCAGACTAAATGTTGCTTTTCTGAGAGCTGATGGTGCTTGTCCTCAGCATCTTCCAAGGTTCCGGTGCAAGTCGTCACCCTGCTGCAGGTGTTTAGACTCTGTGTGTGTTTCCCAGGGGGAGCTGGGGTTTCCCTTAAGGACGTGGGATGGATCAGCGGAGCTCCATCCGCTGCTGCCCAGGGAGTGCCCGTGTTAAATACATGGTTTTACAATTTCCAGCTGAGCGTCTCGGTGGTGTAACCCAGCCCTGTCACCCATGGTGCTGCCGTCCCTGGATCCAGGGCCACAATCTTGAGCTGGATGCGTCTGCGTGTCCTCCCTAAAGACATCTGCTTCCCCAAAACCAAAGTGATTTGGGATTCCTGTTTGTACCTGAACATTATTTCTGGTCCCGAGGCAGGGGCTGAGCTCCCTGAAGCAGATGTTCTGCTGGGAGTGCTCTCCTTATCCAAGGTCAAAATTTGCTTTCTGTAGAGGTTTTTTACTTCCTCATTTCTCTGGTTTTACTGCTCCTCCTGCCTTACTCAGCCTTCCTGGCACTGACCATGAAATAAAGTCCTGTAACAGAATTCTAAAATACTAGGGATGTATTTCAAGGTATATAGGGTATTTATTTTCTTCTTACATAAACATAAGGAAAACTGAACTATGCAATAATCCTGCCGCAATAATGTACTAAAAAGTATCAATTTTTGGTCCATTTGATCATTTTTTCTGTAACCTATTCTTACATTATTTTACTACCTTGAAGATTCAGACCTGGTCATCATTTACATATTATTCTTTCTCTCTTCTATTACTATATATCTACAAAGCAAAGGAAATATATTACAAGAGAAACTGGAAACTTTGAAGACTTTGGCATCTGCCCTTGCGAAGGTCCCGTTACATCCAATAGATGTGGTGGCAGCATAAGGACACAGTGAAGTCTGCAGGGTATTGTCCTGTTTGAATTTTAATATGTTTTCATTTTTTGTTTTTCCCTTGTTTGCTTGTTTGTGAAACAGTCAGTAGCATATAAACACGGGTTTGTAAATAAGAAAGTAAAAGATATGTCAATACTTGCAATCCCAGAGGACTGACTTTCTTTATTTTTAATTACACTAAAAGTCAGTTTCTCCACACACCTTTTGCTCAATGTTTTTCTCTTCCTAATATTATATGGGGAAAAATGCAGGCGGCGTCTTGTGCTTTCTTGACAAGTTCAATTGATCGTGGTACGAGTGAGAAGTCAGGCTGGTATAAAACAAGCTTTCATTGATTGCTGGAGTGGCACCGGCTTCACAGGGAATTTGAAGCAACATCAGGTTCAGGACCAAGAACCAAATAAGTAGCAAGAAACTGATGTCTGTGGATCTGGAGGGTTTTGGACTGGTTTTGCATTTTTACTAGCTTTCAGTGGGGCAGCAGCCATGGGGGACTGCAATATTATTTTTTTTTTTTTGCTTGAATTATTTTTTTAATTATATGCTTTGAACTCCAAGTAATATTAAAATAACATTTGCTAATCACACTGATGAAATGAATAGTATGTGATAAAAGAGCTTTTTTTTTCAGAAATGCATGCACTTCTGGCCATAACAATCAGTTGAAATAAAGCTTCTAAATCCTCAGACCATCTAAATGAATGTGATTATTGCCAATGATCGCTGCTGTCAAGAAGCTTAAAATCTATTGTGTGATTTTATCACTAACTATTGTGCGATTTTATCACTGAGGGGATGGTGATCTGTCAGGTCTTGCCATTTGTCCCAGAAAGTTTGACAAAAGTGAATGAAATCTGTGTTGTTTTCTGTTACAGAAATCTGTGCTGTTCTCTACAGATACGTAATGGAGCAATTGATGTGGTCTAGAGCCACATTGTTCAGTGATGTACAACTAAAGGGAAAGTTGAATAATAAACCCAACAGCAATAACAACACATCACTGCAGTCCTGTAGAAGGCATGGCTTAGTGATGGGGTTTATCGGAGTTGGGTTGATGATTGAACTGGATGATCTTAAAGGTCCCTTCCAACCCAGACAGTTCTATGATTCTATGATTCTGAGATGCCCACAGGCACTGCACCCACTGCCCAGAGAAAAGCGGGTGCTGAGCTTTAAACTCTCCCACTCCTCTGTCCCATTGGGAAAGGCTGCCTGGGGGATCCTCATGGCATTTTTTCCCAGTGAAGAGCAGAGTGAGGCAGGTGCTTGGCTGGGACGGAGCAGTTCTGCTTTTCCTGTTGTGATGCTGAACCAGTTGACACCAAAGGGGATCTGCTGCACATTCCCAGTTCTGCCAGAGGCTGAACGCTGCGGGGGGGCTGAGTTGCTGCTGGGAGCGGTGGGAAGGGAGGACCAGCCCGGAGCTGGGGCTGTCCCGGGATCTGGCCGGGCCAGTGACACTGCGCAGGGCCTGGACGCCAAACACCTGCACGGACCCGGGAGTTATCTCAGTGGCCCCATGGAAATGTTGCCCAGCCTTCATGAGCTCGTTCATAAATCCCAGAGGTCAGGGGAGAAGGCTGTCTGGGGGGAGATCTGTGTTTGCAGCTGTAACCAGTCATGATAGCACCTTGAATAGATATTGCATGCATTTTTATTATATCATTTTCTGAAGTACTGCTATTAAAAATATGACTTTCATTGCACATTCCACAAGAAAATGTGCATCTTATTGATTTTTTGGTGTTTACCTTAGAATTCTGTTTATTCTATGTTATCTTTTCCATGAAAATGAAGATACAGAGAATCCAATGTGTTTTTTTACTGCAGTGAAAAACACCCCTCATCTTTATATTTCGAACCATCACAGAGAATGACATCCCACATCCCAATATCTTTATCTCACATCCTAGTCTGAAATGTATCAGTGTAGGATAATAATGACTTATTTTTTCACAGGATGCACATAAAAGGAAAGGTATAACCAACTTTCACTCTATTATCACTTTGCTATTTCAGTTGTGAATTGTCATGGTGAAAAGAAAACAAGACTTAAGACACAATAATTTTAATCTATAAGCTTTTGGTCTTTTTTTTTTTTTTTTATTATTATGTTTCTTCCAGTCCTCATTTTCTAATGAGAAAGAAACCCTAATATTCCACATTCATCTCTGTACTAAGCAGGGCATTGCCCAGCTTTACACCGGGGGACACTGACACGGTCCTTGGCGATGTCCTTCTGCAGTGGCTCCCATGGGAATGTCCCACCGCTGCCAGCAGCTGAGTAGTACCAGGGGAACGAAGGGGCACAGAAAGGGCATCTCACAGAAACAGGGATGGGAATGTTTCCCTGTGACTTGCTCCAGATGCTGAGGAGGTGGCACCCACCGTCTGTGACCAGGGCAGTTCGTGTTAGCTTTGGGGGTTGTCTTTCCTTTGTTTCGTGAGGGCTGGGCACACCAGGTGTCAGTCCTACAGTACAGAAAATGATCATTTCAAGTTCCCCATTAAACACTGTCCCCAGAGTTAAGTTAAATAAATTTGTCCTGACTTTATGTTGTTAACTTACAAAAGAGCCTTTTCCTGATTAATTCTCATCTAAATATCAAGCTATTTTCACTCTGGTTGCAGGAATATTCATTGTCTCACTGAGAACAGCCTCTTTCAGTTTTGTCGCTTTTCAGGCTGCCTGTGCCCATCGCCTGGACCCCCCAGGATGGTTGGGGTTCAGGAGGGCAGGCAAGCTCCTGCCCACAAACCCATCATCCCGGGACACACTGCACCTCTGTCCTGAGGGAAGGGCAGCCTAATAGCAACACTAGTTATAAGGGCAGCACTAATTGCACTGCCCATCTGGTAGGATGCCGCAGCGGCATGGAGGGACCCCTGGGCTGCAAGGGGGGTGCCGTGACCATCCAGGATGAGCCATCTGACTCGGACCGGTGGCCCGTGGGCATTGCTCAGGTACCGTTTCCACGGAAAACCACCCAGGGCCATTCCCAGCTGCAGTTCGGTCTGGGCAATCTGCTCAGGGTTCCCGTTTGTGCTTGGGACTGGGTGAAAGTGCTGCCAGTCTTTCTCGCTGTGATGGGAAGGATGATGGATAAAATGAAAAAGATTGGTATAGCACTGTGTCTATTTTTAGTGTATGTCTTCATATCTGCTGAAATCTGCCTATTTGGGTGGCTCATCTCTCCCATTCCTCCCTTGTCCTTGCTTCCCTACAGGCTTTATATTTTTCTGGCCCTGGACACATGCCCTAAGAAAGGAGAACAGCTATGAACACATTAGCTTACATAAAAGGGTTATCATTTTGCCCTAGGCAAGCCAAATGTTATTTCCTTCCAAGTCTTACAGTCACAGAATGTAATTTCCTTCTTTCTATACAGCTGCCATGGTGCAACTTGCTCCTGGTTTAATGATCAAAATCTTTTGCCTTGTTGTTTAGTAAGATGTTTGCATGCTGATCCTCCAGTCCTACCTTTAGCAACAAACAGCCATTCACGATCACCAAATGAGAGACACATTTGTCTCCCATTTCCCATCCTTCTTCCTCTTTCAAATTTCTAAATTTTGGCCGGCAAGCTCATTTTTAACTATTTGGTGACTGTTTCTCAAAAACCTTTTAGGTATATTTAGAAAAATGTTGCAAAGTAATCCTTAGAATGTCTCTTCATGTTAAACATTAATTCTAAGGGGCACAAATGAAATACATTTTATCTTCCTCTTCTCTAAAACACAGAAGCACCTAAAAGTGAGGCCCTGAAACCCACCCATGTGATGCTTTCCCACTGGGAAGGGTCTGTGTTGGCACTGGGGAGGCTGGAGCTCTGGGGACGGAGGGGATGGAGCCAGGCTGGAAGGGATGGATGTGTGCGGTGCTGGGGCAGGACCACACTGTCCTGCCAGACCCTGCGGAACATGGTTCTTGGTAAGTTTACATGGTCAAGCTGAGGAAGTAGAGGATTGAAACTATAAGACACTTTTTGATTGCATTTGAAAGATTTCTCCTGAGAAGAAACTGATTTCTGGGATGGCGCGGAGCAGCCAGCGGGTCGATGCCTGTGGGATGTGCTGCAGGAATGAACCAGAGCCTTGCAGGGGCTGGCTTTGGTTGTACAGAACATTGTACAACAACACATGGCTGGGGACAGATGGGCTTGTGTTACAAAAATGAGGGCTGTACTAGAGCTGTGCTCATCCTTCGTCTTCAACCCCATGGGGCAGTTTTCTTCCCTAAGACTAAAGTGTGGGGACCTTTCTGCCCTCCCCTGAGACTGTGTGTGCCCTGCTTTGCTCCCACAGCCACATCTGGATCTGCAGCTTCGCTTCCCAACATCAGCTGGCGCATGGTGTCGGGAAGATGCTCCAGCAGCAGGGTGGGTGCCAGCTCAGTCTGTCCCATCTCCACCGCAGCCATCGCGCTCAGCCACCTCAGGGGCTGCCCCTTCATGGGTATCTCTGGGGGACCTCACACACAGGGCCAGAAATGCTCTTCCAGAGAGCTAGCTCTGGAAGCAGGGAAGGCTGAAGGAAGGGTAGAAGGGGTGTAGCAACACCTTTTGGCATCATCCCACCCTTTGGACTTAGAAAGATTTTGGAATTTTGTTTATTTTTAATTTTGTGGAGTTTTTGCAATGTCTTTTCTCACATGATTAAAAGCAGAGATAGTTGCATGTCTGGCTTGAAAAGGTCAGGCACAGAACCGTCAAAATATTACAGCAAAGACTATTGTTAGATTTTAATTTTTGCCCCTGCCAAGGTTGATATGAGAAGGAATCATTCATGAAAGCCCAGTCCTATGACATTTCTAGCTAGATTCAGACATCAAAAACCCTTTCCATTTTCAGACTCAGCTCCTGCATTAAAATGTTAACCTTTTTAAATGTTTTGCCATTGTATATGGAGTTTGGTGTAGTAGTTTAGCAAGCACAGAACATTTCTTAGTAAGATATTGTAGGAAATGATTGATTTGCTTTGCGGAGGAGTTCAGCTTATTTTGGTGAGCTACTGGGTCATTTGGAAAATAAAGTTCTGGGAAAATGAGAGGTCAGAGGGACTGATGAAGATCGTAAAGACATAAAGCACAGCAGCTCCTGTTCACAGGCAACTGAAGGTGAGAAAAATTTCTTATGTATCTCACTGTTATTAAAATATCAAGTATCCTTACCTGCCAATTATGTAACCTCTATGCCACAAAGGCAAATTATTTTAATTATAGGATTTTTGCATGCTCAGAGAAGATTTTTTCTTTGGAAAATAAAATAAGCTGAAATTCAGGCATTACAGGGGGAAAAAAAAAAGGTTAATTGCTTTGAGCTAGAGACTTGTAGTGAGGGAGGTGTGATGCCCAGAGAAGTTTCATCAGGTCTGGCAAGAAGCAGCAGATTCAAGTTAAATATGGGTTAGGCTGAATCACTGCTAGCTCCATGTGATTATATTATATTATATTATATTATTGAGAGAGAAGGGTCATTAGTGGCTGTAGCACAAAGGAAGTGAGCAGATGAAGGGGACAGCCCATTCCTCCTGCTGGAATGAGGGACAAGAGGAGAACCCCATACCTGCAAACAGGCAACACAGCGTGGGGTCACTGTGCCCCCAGCCCCACAGCCGATGCCTCTGAGTCTCTGGCATGGTCCGCAGTTCAGTTTCATGTACTGAGGCTTTGGAGTTCCTCACCCAGCCCACAGGTGTGGGGACATTCTTGGTTTAACACTTTCAGGTCCATTTGAAGAGAGCCACGAGAAGTTCCTCTGCACCAGCAGGTGCTGTGGGACCTATCCTACCACAGGTGAGGGACAGAGAATCATAGAATCACAGAATGGTTTGGGTTAGAAGGGACCTTGAAGACCACCCAGTGCCCCCCCCTGCCCTGGGCAGGGACACCTCCCACCAGACCAGGTTGCTCCAAGCCCCCTCTAACCTGGCCTTGAACCCCTCCAGGGATGGGGCAGCCACAGCTTCTCTGGGCAACCTGGGCCAGGCTCTCACCACCCTCACAGCAAAGAAGTTCTTCCCCACATCTCATCTAAATCTCCTCTCTTTCAGTTTAAAAGCCCTTACCCCTCATCCTGTCACTACATACCCTTGTAAAAAGTCCCTCTCCAGCTTTCCAGAAGAAAGGGAGTTGCCTTTAGCTTCCAGGTCTCTTCTGTGTGACTGTGATCACACTGAGGGTTGTGGTGCTGGTTGAGGTCACTGCAAATCTTCTTTTGGCTTTGGAGTAAGATCTCCAAATGACACACTGGGCCATAGGTGGAACAAATGAGTCAAAAGCAATTAGAAGGGGGCAAAAAACTGAAAATTGGTAGAAGAGACGTGACCAAACATTCGGCATCGCTGCGTGTTCCAGCTCTTTGGTGGCTGAATTTGGCCATCACTTGTACTGATACCAGGCTGGTGTGGGTGCCTGAAGCTGGTGAGTCTGCTGGGGGCAGCCCCCAGACTCCAGTAGCATCTGCTCAAACCTCAGGTGCTACAGAGAAAGAACTGCTAGGTTCTGTGGAGTGGATTCCTGCTGGAAGGTCTAGAAGTTGCTTAATATGCCCTTTGATGTGATAAGATATTCTCATCAGACAATGGCACCCTTTATAGTCTGTCTCTTTTTCTACACAGAGAAAACAAGAATTATATGGAAATTTTATCCAGATATGCTGAATGAAGCTAAAAGAGTTTTGCAGACCTATTGAAATCTTTCTCCTCTTAGACGATGAATCATAGTTTTAACTAGAAGAGAGTATTAAGCTAATATCTTTTGGACCAGTAATGTATTTCAAAGGGCATACAAGCCACTAAGGTCTCCAGTGACTCTTTGTCTTATTTTTATTAAATACTTCATCACTCTAGAAAATACCTTAGAGCTTGTTACAGCTGAAGACTGCTTTAAAATATGATAATATAATGCACCACAATGGCATATCCATTTTTACATCTCTCCATTCAGATTTCAGAGCAAGGATGCTCATAACAGACATATTTAGGTGTGTAGGAACTGTTGCTGCCTTCCAATCACATTCGACTGCTTCTTGGATAACTCCCTTCAGAAGAAAGTTTCACATGGCACTCGTTGTTTGAGGCATAGCCTTTCCCTTTGTGAGTAGATAATTTTCAGATCTTGACCAATTTTTGGTAGAACAATATGTTCTACTCACAAGAAAAGGTGTGCTGTAGTCCTGACATTCACAGGAGATGGATGGTGAAAGTTCTGCCCCACACTTCTGTTTGACAGCCCCAGCCCCACACCAGCTCCATCCCCTCCCCATTGGCCTGTTCCCTGTGATGCTGGAGCCCAGTAAGGGCTTGAAACCCACACACCAGAGTAAATATTTTCATGGCCAGTGGAGTTTCCTGGCCTTAACACGGCTCCTGATGTCTCCTCACCTCCTGCCTGGGCTCAGCCACCGCAGGGTAACACTGACTCCATCCCCTGCTGCATCCCTCCCCAGCATCAGCTGTATCCTCCTGGGAGTGCTGCTGACTGATGGCCCATCCTCTCTCACAGCCCTGACAAACACTTGAGAGCTGAAACAGACAAATTAAAAATGAGGCATGGGAAGGCAAAAGAGGTCTCCATGAAGAGCAGTTGACACAACTGCTCTCCAGGGAGAAGTTTATGGAGTGCTGGTGGAATGCACATCTGAATTTATAGACAAGTGTGTGCATATATATATACGTGAAGACATAGAAGTACATACACATTCCTGCAATTCTGAAATAATTCCAGAATTCTCAATGAACTGGGAAATAGTTCTGCTTGTGAAAATGCTTTATTTCAATGCAGAGCTGCTGATTATTCAGTCAAAAACTAGAAACATTGCTCTATGAGGGCTTTAAACTTCTAAATCCAAAAGCTTGTGATGCCCTCTGAAGCCGGCTCTCACTGCAAAGAGCTGAAGTTTAGAAACCTTTTATTTTCAGACACATATAGTATGTTTTGCTGAAAAGCTCTAACCCTTCCTGAGAAAGTGGCTTCCCCCCCATACGGGTCCCTGCCCCACCGCCCGCCCACTTGCTGGGTGGCTGGGTGCGAGGAGCGGCTGTGTTGGGCCATGTCACAGCATCGTCCTCTCCAGGTACTTGGAATAATTGGGGTACCAGACCCACTGCTTCTTTTTCCAACACCAAAAGTGCTTTGTCATCCACAGGTGGCTTCTCTTTCAGCAAGATTGTGTCCTAGTAACGGAGCAGGAGAAATCTTCTTGTAGTTTTGCTTATGGGGAAAATACATCCTGATCAACAAAATGAAATAAACAAAAAAAATTATCTCTGGCAGGATCCAGATCGCTAAGTGCAACATCCCCAGGAAGCTGCACTTTCTAGACACACACCAGGCCCTTGAAAGAAAATCTTTGTTGAAAACTTGCTTTGTTCAGGGAGCGGGTACAAAGCACCCAGTGTGCTCCTCGGCAGCGGTTTCGGTTGTCCCTTCTTGGCTGTTAGCTCCCTTTTCATCTCACCTCCCTTTCAAGGGAGCGCAGACAAAGCCAGGAGCTGAGCCGTAGGAACGGGTGGAAAGATGGTGCTGCCATGTTATATATTATCACAGCGATCGCCATGGAAACGGGAGGATGGGACTGACCTTGCTAGTTTGCCACTGATCCTGCGAGGGCTCAGCCTTGCGTCTCGCATTAAGCTCTTCTGGGGTTGGAGATACACATCTGAAGTTAATAAATTAGAGAGGTAAAAGCCACAGAAATTTTGGAAATGCAAAATGTAAGATCCTTTAATCTGCGCTTCGGATGGTCTTTGCTGTGAAGGAAACAGCTATTTTTGTGCAAATGGTTCACTGAGATATAAAAGAGGTTTAATATTAAGTTCACTCTTAATTATACAATTCCCTAGGCTTTCTAGTGCCTGTCTATAACACAGGCCTCCCAATGGGCAGACAGCTAATCCCTTCTTTCAAAACCTCCCTCATCCCCTTGCAGTGTCCAGCTGCAGGAGAGGCTCCTTCTTTGGGGCTTCGAGTGTTTTGGGCTCTGGAGTGAGATCGGAGGTGGTTGTGCAGCTGCCTCAGTGGAGATGGGGATGCCTAAGGCCACTGGAGATGGAGGTGCTTTTGGTGGTTGAAGACAGAGGTGCCCCTGGTCATTGCAAATGCAGAATCTCATGGTCATTGATGTTAGAGATCACTATGGCCCTTGGATTCTTCTAAGTGTGCTTGAATGACCACAGGGGCTGACAAACAAGGTGGCAGTGAATGAGGAACCACTTCTCTCTGAAGAGGCACCTGGAAGCCAGGCTCAGCATGTACTAGGGTGTCTCAGATGGAAACTGGAACCTGTCCCAGGTGACATAATTCAGTCTCTTTCTGGTTACAACCACTGCTGCATGTAAAACAGCCACAAGCATTGCAGGAACTCTGCTGAATTAGGTAATCCTGACAAAAAATCTGGATAAAAAGACCCATTTGGACAATAAGAAGGGAGCGTTATTTCAGGGAAGTCTTGCTGGCCTCTGACACTCCCTTTGGGTCTGTACTGTTTGAGTCAGCCCAGACCAGGTTTCTGGCACAAAACGCAAACCAGTTCATGCACAAAACCTTAACCTTCTACTTTGGTATTTGAAGAAGGAGACTCTTCAGGAGGCTATTCATAACCGTGAGGGTACGTGGGGGAGAGAAAGGGGAGAGAAATCTGGAAGGATATTCCTATTGATCATATTTACTCTGCATAGGAGGAATAAGGGCAAATCTACTCATCTGTCCAAAAGCCTCAGACCTTCTGTGAGAAGTAAGAATAATTATGTTTGAAAAGGTCAGCGCAAGAGTTTAAATCCAGAATGCCAAGGAGGAGAACATGCTGGATGTGCTGTGACAAGGGAAGGTTGAGCACACGCACGCGAGTTGCCAAACAAAATTGGACGTGTCATTTAGTTGAAATAACTTGATTTGCAGGAGCACATGTACCAGTTTGGCTGAGGAGGGAGCCTGTGGTCCCAGGCAGCCTGATGGGCACGGCAGAGCGGTGGAGCGAGGTTCCTGTTTCGTCTTACCCAGCCATGGCGTCTCCCTGCTCTTGTCTGGGTTAGGATGGGGACCCTCCTGGTGTCCCTCATGCCAGCTGAGCACCGGCACCACCGGACCACCCCAGCATGTGCCGGGGGGAGGTTTTCCCTTTCTTCTCCCCCTGCCCCTTCTCTTTATATTTCTGAAAAAAAAGGTTATATTTTTTCCTTTTTCTTTTTTGATATGGAAAGAAAGGTTCTACACTTTCATGGGAGAGGAAAATGTCTTTTACTTCACATTATTATTTTTTTGCACTAGGGCCTTGCATAGCAGCCTTTTCAGAAAATGACCAAAGTTTGAGAAGCTGGCCTATGGCTGAGCAATGCAGGTTTGTAGGTAGAACCCTGCAGCCCCAGATGATGGTAGGGACACACCTTTGGTGGTGTGGAGCAGCAGCTTCATCTCACATCTCCTCCCATCCTGAGCAGGAGAAACATCTGGTTTGTGGCTCACTTTGCTGTGAAGGTGTGTGAGATGGCCAAGGGTGTGTGGTGCAGGCTCTCTGGAGACAGGCTGCACAAAGCTGTGAAGCATCCTCACTCCTCACCCCACATGCCCTCGCAGCTGACACCCCACATGGCATAGAATCATAGAATTGTCTGGGTTAGAAGGGACCTTTCAGATCACCGAGTCCAACCATCAACCCAACACTGACAAAACCATCACTAACCCACCTCTCCTGCTCATCCTGCACCCACAGTGAGATGCTGCTGCCAAAGAATTCAGGATGACGGTATTTTGCTACAGGACCTCATTTTTAACATGGAAATGGCTTAGTCTATGACTGTCGTTGCTCAAAACCATAAGGGGAATCCACGCCATGGTCTGGTCAGGACTGTGAGTGGCTGAGCAGAGAACAGAAGTTCCCTGCCCACAGTTTGCTGGTGTTATTTTACCCAAGTAAGAACCCAGGTAATTTCAAAGAAAAAGATTATCAGATCTCAGAGTAGTTAACTTTTAGTTAAAAATAAAACTTTTCTTTTCTTTCTTCCTCAGGTATTTAGTGAGAACTGTGCAACTTAATCCATCTTCTGGCTATCAATGCTGCTTCTTTGTGAGAAGTGATAAAAGAGAGGTTTCAAAAGACTGCGATGCCCTGGGGTCCTCAGTAAGATCCACAACAGAACTGGATCAGAAAACAGTGAATGGGAAAGAGTTTTCCCCGCTGTTAATTAAGTAGAATTTTTCATCTGACTACAAAAGATTAAAAATAAAATCATAGCTGGAGGATAAGAGGTGGGAAGATTTGAAGCTCCAGAGCTGGTCCCAGACTTGCCTTCGGTCACTTTCTGAGGCAGGTGCCTGGCTCTAGTCCATCTGGGAACGATAGAATCACAGAATGGTGTGGGTGGGAAGGGACCTTAAGGACCATCTTTTCCTCCCCCTTGCCCCGAGCAGGGACACTGAGCACCCTCAGGGAGGGCAGTTTTGGCGGTGATAGGAACTACAGGGGTTTGCTGTGGCAGAAGCTCATTGTCCTCAGGTGAGATCTGTTTAATTTGAAAAGTTCAGGGTTTGTTTTTTGTTTTCTCTCTTTTCTGTTTGTTTCTCTGTGTTTTATTTTCTTTTTCTATTAAAAAAAAAAAAAAAAAAAACCCCGAAAGGATTTTGCAGAAAGGTTTCCCCAGGCCCAGTGTCGGTGGGAGGCAGTGTCTCCGGACAGGCAGCCCCCCAGGGTGCAGGCAGAACAGAGGGGAGCACCTTGGCCGGCCCCAGGGCTCCGCTTACCCCCCTCCAGAAACACCCATCTCTGCTTTCACCAGCCCTAGCTGCGATTCTTCGTTAGTGTCGTTAGCTGCAAAACAACTCTGACTCACTTATTTAATTTATGCAATGCGGCATGTTAAAGAGTCTCTGCAATTATCCAGTAAAGTCTATTATTCTAGATTAGAGCTGTGCGAATACAGTAATAGAATATATGACTATTTCTTTGAATCCTAAACTAATTTCAGTGTGAACATGCATGAGACATCTCTATATTCATGTTCAATTTCCATTTACGTGGAAGCTCTGTGAGTAAGAACTAGTCTGTGGTAAATTCATTCTCAGTCACAGTGCCCTCATGTAAGGAAACCTCTTGATCAGGGAGGGGAGCCACAGCACGAGGGGAAATTATTTTACACTGAAAGAGGGGAGATTTAGATAAGATGTGAGGAAGAACTTCTTTGGTGTGAGGGTGGTGAGAGCCTGGCCCAGGTTGCCCAGAGAAGCTGTGGCTGCCCCATCCCTGGAGGGGTTCAAGGCCAGGTTGGAGGGGGTTTGGAGCAACCTGGTCTGGTGGGAGGTGTCCCTGCCCGGGGCAGGGGATGGCACTGGGTGGTCTTCAAGGTCCCTTCTAACCCAGACCATTCTGTGATTCTATAAAATACACCCATAGTGCGTGATACAGTTCGGTTTAAGAGGCGTGTGGACTGCAAATAGAGGTGCTCTCTGAAATCAGTGTTGTGCTGCTGCAAGAGGTTCAAATCTAAGGCTTTAATCAAACATTTACAGATCTCTTTCCTTTGCAAACAAATTAGAGCTCAGAAAATGCAGAAGTGTCCATGTTTCCCTAAACAATGATTTGCACTTAGACACGGTAAACAGTAAATATATAAAAATATTTATACTTATTTCTTCTCCATTATCTTCACTTACCCTGCTTTGTTTAAGGAAATCGATGCTCAGAGATGATGCTGGTAACAACGATAAAATAGCTTCCCAGATACTCCTCATTAAAAAAAAATAATTTCAGCTGCTAATAACTTTGCCAAGGTTTCCAAATCAGTCTCCTCCCTCAGGCTGATGATTTTGGGATGGCTTAAGAAAAAATTGTCTCTTGGCAAATCTGTGTTGTCTGTTTGTTCGCCCTCCCTGTTAGGGTGGACAACTGAAGGAACCCAGTGACAAATGACGCGATGGGTTCACAGGGTCCCAGAGCACCCAGCTGAAAGGGGCCCTGGTGGTGCCCCAGCCCATTTTCCACCTTCTGGCAGGATGATCTGCTCTAGCAGAGCCATCATGGATAGGGTTTTTCAGGGGACATGCTGGACCCAGCCAGGGGAATGGCTTTGTGTGGGGAAAATGCTCTGTGCCACGCTTTCTGCAGCGGAGGGTGGGGATGGAGAATTTAGCGTTGTATTTTACTTGCTGAGGTGTTATGGGAAAGGGACCTTCTGCTTCAAATACACCTTGAATGACTTTAAACTGCGGCCATGCCTGGCAGATGCTGGCCCCAGCTGCCGGCGTCAGCAGCTCCTGTTCAGAGGAGGGCATGGACTCTGCCCTGCCGAGGCTGGGCTGGCGGCTGCTGTCACCTCCGGCCAAGGGAATCGAAATGTCCAGCTCCTTCTGCATAATCTCATGAGTTCTGTTACTTCTCTTGCTTAATCGCCATTTTTTAGTGAATTACCATGCCTGCTATACTGCGGGAAAAATATCATTTTTCATACCTTGCTCCCGCCAGGTCTCATGGCTCCTTCTGCCGTATATGTTTTTCTCATTGTATTTTTAATCAGGGCAACCTTTGGTTTCATTGTTATGCAGATGGCATGCCAGCGTCTGACTGCTTCTTCAGATTCGCCAAAAATAATTTCCACTGCTGATTGGTGTTTTCTAATACTGTGCATAATAGAGTCTTTCTGAAATAAACATATCTCCTGGATTTCTTTATTGAGGCGCTACAATTTTACTTCCCTTCTCATCTCTGTGACTCCTGACGAGGACTCCCAGGCTGCAGCATTCCTGTTCCTGCCAGGAATGTGGATTTCCCCCTAACCCCGGTCCTACCCAGCGCCAACCCGGGCTCTGCTGCCTCTGAGAACTCACTGTGTTCTGGAAATTAAATAATTGAAATGGCTTTAGTAAATATTAGAAGTAACGTAACTGACACTGCCTGAAAGGGCATGAACAGAATAACACATGCACTTGTAGCCGATGTAATTAATTGTTACCACTCACTTTCCTCTTGTGTCAGAATTCTGTTAGTATTCTGCTCCGTGCAGCCTCAGCGTGATTCAATCAGCTTAGTGAATAATTCGTAATATTATCTAATTGAATGTACATCTGGGGGGAAACTGATGGGAAAAGCGGTCTCCGTACCCGTGGTTATTTGTAGACTCAGCATCCAGTCCAGCCCCCCCCCAAACCCCACATTTTCCTCCCCCTGGGAAAAGACCTCTCCATTAGTGCACTTTGAGTTCAAGTTTTCAGGAGACTTCTCTAAGCAACACGTTCCTCTGCCTGTATTTTAAAGAGCTTTTATCTCTCCCAACAATTCCAGCATCAGTCTATTGGGCCCTTGCTCATCGATACGAGTCCTTCTCTGTGATGGACACGGCGAGGAGGCACTCTCTGCCGTGGGTGTTGTTTGGAGATGCTCAGGGTGAGCTCCCAGGGGCTGGCACCAGCAGGACCTTGGCTTGTTTCTCCACAATTTTTCTATCTGGGCTGACCAGCATATTTTCCACCGTGCATTTTTTCTTCAGCGCTGTTGGTGATGTGTCTGTCAAGGTGAAGAAGGGCTGGTAACAAATTCCAGCTGAGAGAGGAAAGTCTCATTCTGTGGTGTCACTGCACTGGGTGGGAGAGGCACCTGTGGCTCAGGGCACCATTGGGATGCTGCATCAGATCACACCTCCTGGGAGTTGTGTTTCCCCCTTTAGACAGGCAGGATCATCCGGAGTTTCGTCTGGGCAAGGGTTCACAAAAACTAACCGTCCACCTGACGCTGACCCTTAGTGTTGCCTACAGGAAAATCCCTTCCCAGCTCTGGATCTCTCCCTGCTTCCACATGCCCATCTCTTAACCCTAGTCATGGTGTAAAATGCTCCAGGGGAAGGCAGGACTTGTGTACTGTCGGTGTGGGCACAACGATGCCCTGAGCCAGGCCAGGAGATGCTCCTGAAAAACCACCGCTTGTTATGGCTGGTCTCCATCTGTTCCAGAGGTAAAGACGGAGAAGACAACAAGCTCCTGTTGATCGCTCCAATTCCAGCTCGAGCTCCACAGTGTGTACATGGATACACAGCCACCAGGGGACCATCCAGAAACATCCCTCAGAGGCAGGATAATGTTTTTTTCTGGTTCTTCAAAAATATCTGGGAGTGATAGGTTGAGGGGAAAAGGTTTTGCACTGAAAGAGGGGAGATTTAGACGAGATGTGGGGAAGAACTTCTTTGCTGTGAGGGTGGTGAGAGCCTGGCCCAGGTTGCCCAGAGAAGCTGTGGCTGCCCCATCCCTGGAGGGGTTCAAGGCCAGGTCGAACAGGGCTTGGAGCAACCTGGTCTGGTGGGAGGGGGGGCAGGGGGATGGGACTGGATGATTTTCACTGAAGTATCATGAAAAATGCACACTTTGACTCACATCTGGTTCGGCTCCACACGCTCCCCGGTGCAGCATCGTACCAGGGCGAGGGGGACAGTAACATCCCTGAAGTGCGGAGAGGTAAGGCCTCCTCCGGGGGATCAGCCCAGCACGGTCACTGCATTGTTTAGAGGTAATGCATTTAGGTAATTTTCATTGTTTTGATGTGAAAACAATGCGATCAAGGAAGGGAAATCTGGAAAAGAGAAAATTGTTATTTTGCTGTCTCAGAATGAACTTTTTCATTCAAAATCATTAAACGGTGCTAAATACACATTTCGTAAAAAAGATTTAATGTGCAACACCGTTTCCATTCTGGTTGGGACAAACTTTTTGAACCAAACCCAAGTTATTTGCAATTATCACTGAAGCACCACAGAGCAGATGAAAGGAGAAGCTCCTTGGCCCTTATTCAGTCTGTTGCTCTCTCTCTAAATCATGGAAAACATGTCAAAAAGAAGTGAAGAGAAATCTATTACAAGAAAGGGATCTTACACCTGAGCAGGCATATTAATTTACTTTCTTTTCAATAGCTCAGCTGTCTTATCTATCTCAGCCATTCAGTCTAATTTAATTGCCCCCAAAAATGTTAATTCTTTTTCTCTTGTTCTGTCACATTTGATAATCTTGGAAACAAAATATCTAGCTACTCTGATGTTAAATGAAAACTTTTGAAAGTCCAGCTGCATTTCATTTTCAAATACAACAGAAAAACAGACTGAGTTGCACGATTAATATCTTTGGCCCACAATTATTTTATTAAGATGCATAAGAGGAAAACGTATGAGAAGAATGCAGCAAAATGCTAATGACTGAAATGAAAAATTATTTCATCTTCACAAAATACATATGTTGAAATTCATTATCAGTAAAAATTGAGGTCAACACTTGCAATCTTTTAACCAAAACATTTCAAATTTCTTAATTCTTTTAGAATAATGAGACATTTTGAATTTTAAATTTCAGTTGATTGTTACTTTTTCTTCATAAAATAAAAACTATTGTATGAAAAAAATAATTCAAAAACATTAGGTTCACATACATACATATACAAACTGCA
>VXAK01009095.1:112755-138449 GCA_013399435.1 Arenaria interpres
CTGCATATACAATGCCTACAACAAGCGTTGTATAGATTTAATTACACAAATAGATTTGTGTACGAATAGTTTCATTATATGTTATTGTATATTGTAAGTATCATGCATGTTAAAGTAGCATTCTGCACTGCTACAAATACTATCATTGCATACTTTTGTATATAGTAGTATATATTAATTATACAATTATCATATATTTGTTTATTTTTATATATATTTACACACATATGCGGAGCTTTCCTTTGGTCAAATTTACAGATGCATCAACAGGTTTCTTGCAAAACTTTCAATACGGCCATCAGGTGTTTTTCCTGGAAAGCCCTATGAAGCCGGACATTTAACACCAGGCCTGAGGGATTGCCCTGCGCCTGAAGAGCAGAAGCGAGCAGCTGGCCGGGATTTTGGACCTGCTGATCGTTCCCCTCCCAGTGCCCCCGGAGAGGGAATGTCACACCGACCTCCAGAAAACGCTTCAGCAAACAAAAACGTACAGCTCCTCTCTGCTGCTCCGGCTGTGACAGTTTGCAGTGACAGGTTTGGTCCAGGGAGCTGCTAATTCCGCTCTCTTGAGAGTGTTTTATTAGTGTTGGAAACCCGCACCCTCTCCCAGCACCTTCCCGTGGGGGCTGAGAGCTGCCGTGCCGAAATATCCCGGGAGGGGGACTGGGTAGGGGCTTCCATGAGGGTCCCCAGGGGCCACACCAAGACACTCGTTTCTCCCACCCACAGCCTGGCAGCTGGTAACAACAGATACAAGAGGGTTGGGGTCTTTCTCAGACTGTTAAAAAAAACCATAACCAACCCAACAAAAATAGACTAAAACAAATAAAACAAGGGTGTGAGGGATGCTGGTCCTCTGGGTGCTGCAGCAGAGGAGCCCCAGGAAGGACGAAGATGCTCACCACAAGCCAAAATTGGGATGTTCACCTGGGGTGGGATGGGGATGCTCACCCTGGGGTGGGATGGGGATGTTCACTCCCAGGTGTTGTGATTTCCCAGAGCCCAGTAGCTGCCCGGTCCTTCTCTTGATGAAAGAGACAACGTTAGCACAGTACCTTCTGTTCACAAGCAGGGCAACCACGGATTTTAGGCAAGTAACAGACTAAAGAGACCCTGGCAATTTTATCCCCCTCAATATTCATTCAACAGAAAGATAAAAAATTAGTGTGGCCGTTGTGCAACAGACACCAGTATTTTCATAAAGCAGAAAATTTTAAGTCAGGCTTTTTCTGCAATATTGCACATCTGCAAAGTTTTATTGTGATAGAAAAGCATTTCTCTAGGTAAAACCATCTATGCAAGGTAAATAACATTCACATAAAGTTTGACTTCTGTTTATTTGGTTTTTTTCTCTCATAGAATCCTCTTTCCGTGCTTGCACTTTCACAAACCTTGTGTGTTTGTGGGGGATAAACAAAGCAAAGAGGAAATTTCTATCTCCCTCTCCTCAAAGCTCACCCCTGAAGCCTGCACTTCCAGAGTCTGAAAGGTTCCTCATCAAAATTTCTCAGAGATTATGTGATTTCTAAAAGCATATTCTTCATCATTTCACCAGCTGAAACCCCTCCACCCCTTCCCATTGTGAAAACTCCTTAATCCGAGCCGTCTTTGAGGAGCTGGGTAAATCCGAGTGGGGCAGTGGAAGTGGTTCTGCTGCCTGTGAAGCCCGTCCCTGCCTCCTCTGGATGCGGGGGGGGATGCTCTGCCTCCACATCTCCCCACGGCTGGTGGCCGGGGGTGTCCCCAGGATGGAGCAGCTTCTTCTGCAGCCAGGCGGTCCCTCTGCACCGACTCAATCAGTGGATTACTCTGCTATCCAGCCTGCAGTTTACATTTTCAGGTGAAGCCATGCTCCTGAAATCAGCAGAAATGGAGAATCTGGAGGAAAATGTGCTCTGCTCTCTGCTCGCAGAGCACGCGGGGACCGCAGCTGCCCAGGAATCAGGCGGACGCGTTGGCGCTGCAGTTTGCCCTGATTTGCTGGAGGAAAGCGCTGCGCCGCATCAAAATGCTCTCTGTGCTCCCCTTCCCTTGGCATTCTTAGGAACCATCAAAAATGAGGTTTTGAGGAAAACACTGTTTTATTAGAAGCTGAATATGTCATGATAAAAAAATAATGAAATAAGCAAACTTCATGGCAAAATAATCCAGCACCTGACAGAAGTCTCTTGGAGCTGAGAATCGTCTCCTGCTGAGAACTGTGTATAAAAATCATGGTGTTTTATTAATACATTTACATCTACAGAAAAGAGGTGCAGGAAATGAAACAATCGCTGCCTGAAATTGCAGTTATTTGTATATTTGTGTGACACCAGGAAAGTTATGTTTCTGAAACAGAGTCCCTCTGCTGCCCAGATTTTAAGCTTAGAATCACAGAATGGTTTGGGTGGGAAGGGACCTTTTAAAGCCCCCCCAGTGCCACCTGGGCAGGGACTCCTCCCACCAGACCAGGTTGCTCCAAGCCCTGTCCTACCTGGCCTTGAAAGCTTCCGACTCCTCACTCAGCCCACAAAGCACATTTCAGATTCTTGCTCAGCGGTTTTTCAAGAAAGAGAAATAAGCAAATTTTGTATAAAACCGGAAAAAGTGTATTTCAAATAGGGTGGCATTCCACAGGTGAGTGGGGCATCCTTATCTCAATCAAATGCTGAACCGAACCTTTATGTTAAGGAGGCGAGGGGGGAGGTGGGGTGTGCTGGGGACCGCCATCCCCACCGCAGCCCCTGGGCCAGCGCTGCCAGCCAGGCTAGACCTGAGTTTGGCCACTGTGGTTTACATCCACCAGGAGACACCCCCAGTGTTTCAGATCTGTCTTCTGAACCGGAAAAGCCGTTCAGAGCTCCCTTCAAGGGTGCAGAAGCGTGCTGGAAATCCTTTATTCATGGCCAAAATGTAAATAATTCAAACTTCTGCTGCTGGATAAGGAACGGCAGATTAGCAGTCTGGACTGCTGCTGCCTTCTGCTTGTGATTCTTCTAGTTTTGGTTGATTTTTACCACTCATGCCCTTGTCAGAAGAGAAATTACTGCTAGGTTTCCATACGTGAACTTGGCCTGGGGGGGTGTGTGTGTGTGTGTGCGCACTGGTGCAGTCCTGTTATGTGGCACTTCAGCAGCAGAGTTATTGTGGTCCCACCCCGAGGACGTAAGTATCCCTATTTCAGTCTGGTAAGAAGCTTCCTTCATTGTTAAGTAAAATTCCAAGCTGATCTGAAACACGGATGAACAGTTAATTCATTGTGTTTCAAACACAAAGGACAAGGTCTGCAGAGCAGGAATCTTCAAATTTCTTGTAAACCAGAAATTACACTGTCTCTTCAATCTCCTGCTAATTGTTTTGTCTCGGAAAGATTCAGCTCCTTCCGAACGTGCCTCAAAGGCATCTCACTTTCCTGTGTGCTCTGTTGTTGTGACACCATGTGCCGGGGAGAAGGGACCGTCCGTCTGCCCGCTCCCCAGCATGCAGAGCCGGTGGCCGCGGGCGCGTGACAGCGGGGTGGCACAGTCCCCGTCTGCGGTGACACCGTGGTGGCTGCCGAGGAGAGGGGGCAGAACCCCGTGGGGCTGCTCCTCCGGCGGCGACAGCCTTCTCGCTGCGGTACTTAGTATTTACTGCTGTGCTTCTCTTACCTTTAAATTAACTCCTGTAATGTGCCTTCAGGACTCATGAATTTGATACATAAAGCCCATGCACTAGAAATGGTGCCATTCGTTTTCTGATGCTCCCCACAAAAATGATTGTCAGCTCCTCCAGCCTGGCAGTGCAGACGCCGATATGAATCCCTCGCTGTAATTATGTTCCCCCGGACTTCCTTTTCATTGCTAATACAGCCATCTCTTCCCCTTTCTCCCTTAATAAGGTTGTTTGCCTCCTTGGCAAGGACACTGTCATCCATATTTTGGTGCCACATTCTGCGCCTCCCGGTTTCTCTCTTCAATTTTAAGATAAATTATCTTGCCTATGCAGGTCTGTCATCAGCATGTTTTTGAAGAACCGCATTATCAAACAGTATAAGGCTTGCAGCGGGGCAGCCTAACCTAAAAAGACATGTTTATCTTTATTATCACACTCCTATCTCTTCATTAACTTTCAGATATCTTCATGTTCCAAGGGTAGCTGTTGTCACATCTTGTGAGCGATAGTATTAATCTTCCCCCGTGCCTCTGCCCGGGACCGCGCTGCCCTGTGGCTTCCTTTGAGGTTTCCTGTTATTTCTGTAATCAGGTCAATATTACAGTTCTGCATAAACAAACAAGTAATGTTTGTTATGAATCCTTATGAATTTATTATGATGGAAATTCTTCTCTTTTATATGCATGGTTATTCCCTGACCTATTATTCCACATTTCTGATGTATAGAAGGAGGAGTATGAGCAGTTGTACATAATTTGATCTCTTCTCCCATTACATTAACATCCTCCTCTTACTGAGAAGCATCCAGTTCGCTTTGGCGTTATGCCAGCCTGGCAGGGCCACCTGCACGGGCGATGACTTGCCAAAGGGCAGGGAGCTGTGGCTCTGGGTGTCCCTCGGTGGCCATGGGAGCGGTGGAAGCCCCGTGGGGATGCTCCTGAGCTTGTTTTTGGGCCCATCCCCTGCCCGGGCTGTGTGTCCCACCAGCCTTGCCCTGCAGAGCACCACAGATATTGCAGTGGGGAAGGAGGGACCTGCTGTGGGAAATAGAAAATCCTTCCTTCCTTAAAGGGCACCCAGAGCCACCACTCCCTTCCCTTTGGCAAGTCACTGCCCACACAGTAAATGGGAGTAAATGGGATCAAACGGGGAAGTTGCTTCAGAACCTCACTCCATTCTGAACCACCCAGCATCTCCCGCTGCTGCTGCAGGGCAGTGGGGCAGGATCCCCCGGGCACCCTGGCACTCCTCTCCTGGCTCCTCTGCATCATTCCTTCTGGTGGGACCAGCACCTTCCTCTGTCTGGTCCCTTTGTCCCTCCAAGACCTCACCCCTCCTTGGGGAAGGAGATGATGGGGGCAGTGAGACAGTGAGACAGGGGAGTGGGATACCAGCTCTGACCTCCCCGGCTCTGAACCAGCCCCAGCTTCCAGCCCCAGGGTTGGGTGCTGCTTCCCTGACCTCCCTGTGCTCTCCACAACTCTGCAGAGACGAGGGCGGCAGAAAGCAGCAGCGAGCCTCCTGCCCTCCTCCCATCCATCGTCCGATAACTTCTCCTCCATCCCTCATCCAGTGCCAGGTCTCAGACCTGTCCTCAGGGGCCTATCTGTGCCACAAGGTAGATGGAGGTTCCCTGTCCATTCCTCCCGAGTCAGATATGCCGAGCAGAAGTTAAATGACTGCTGTGGTGCCGGAGCTGTTGGCAGGGCTCATGGGGTTCCTCAGCGCAGGCAGAGCATCCCATTTAGCATTTTGGTTCAGAACGGAGTGAGGTTCTGAAGAAACTTCCCTGTTCGATGCCATTTACTCAGCATGGTTTGGTTTGCAGAGTGGTGTTGGCACATACAAACCAGAAATTAGAGTAGAAGATCCATTCCAGATGCGTATGGCACACTCATCAGCCTCCAGCAAGTACAACGGTCCAAGGCAATGGTTAGTCCCTCAGACAGCTTCAGGTTGTGTCTGTGGTGGGGATGCTTTAGCTGAACTGGATTAGCTGAAGCCAACCCAACCCAATGACATCTAAAGGATGGAAACTCCCAGGTCAGACCGTGTAGAAGCGTAGCTCTCATCTCTGCCTGGTTTGGCTCTGTGATGTGCTGCTTCTGCACTAAACAATGTGCTAAAGCAGGTGCAGATACTGTGGGAATATCTGGGATAAGTTCCATGCCAGCTTTCTTGTTAGCAGTCCGAGCGAGACCCACCAGTGCTCTCCTGTTCCCACAGCCTCTTCTGCTCTACATTCACTGACCTGCTGGCTATTGGAGAGACACACCTTATTTCTAGAGCTGCAGGCTCTCCCAGCCCTCCTTCCCCACTGTCCACCACTGCCAGCTGGGCTCCAGAGCCAGGAAGGAACTGAGTTGTTCCAGAGTCAAGCTGCTCCTTCCCCGCAGTGACCACCCACTTCTCAAAGTCCATCATTGCACTGTCTGGAACGTAAAGCTTTCCCTGGGTGCTACAGACCAGCCCATCCACTTCCCTGGGCCCTAAATTCACATCCTTTTCCAATTTCATCAACACATGTGATGAGAAGGTGGCACTGTCCTATAGGATAGCGGAAGACAAACACGGAGCTACGCAATCGGAACAGTTAAGGGTGTGGTTTTGTTTTTTTTTACAAACATACTTTTGTCTTTTTTTCCCCTAATCAGACAATCCGGTGTTTTTCGTGCTCTTATCCGTGCCCTGAGCAGGATGAGTCAGTGCTTCAGACACGTGGGTGTTTGCTGGTATCTGCATCACATCTCTGACAGCTCCCGCAGGTATGTTCCTGGCTGCGTGTCCTCAGTGAACACTGAACAAACAGGCAGCATGGGGAACATTTTTATTTTTCTATATCTTTAAACCACCAAACTGAGTCATAACTTCCATTGCTGCCCTTTTGGAGTCATCCAAAATGATTACCTTTTTTTAAGTAAGGATTAATACCAGTAGTTTATCATCAACTTCCTGATTTTTAACACAGCTTTAATCTAGAGAGAACACAAGAGTGGATTTTAGAAACAGCAATTTCCAGCAGGTGTGTATTATATCTGCCCATGGTGTTGTATTAGAAAACACAAATGCAGTGCAAGAGAAGGTACAACACTCTTATCCTTTATATATATATATCTCACATGAACTTTCTCTGTATTGTGGAGATCTGGAATTTTTATTTTTTTTAAATATAATACTATCCGTCGAATGGACAAACACAATTTGAATTGAAAGTGCCTGGCAGGTCACAGGACTTTCAGGCAAACCTCTGTCCTCTCAGACATCGTGTCCCAAGATAGTTTTTTAGGTTCGACCCATTTACATCTCAGGTTGAGGAGAACTTGCCTTCGTGCAGCCTGTAATGGCTCTTCCCACGGAGCAGGGAACGCCCAGAGAACGTCTGCGGGGCTCCAGCAGGTCTGAGCAGGGAAACGAGGTGTTAAAGCCTTGCCAGGAGAGCACTTACCTGGCCCTTGCATGTCCAGGTGCAGAAGACCCACCGGTCACGCTGCCCCACATCACCTCCAAGCTGACCATGATGACCCATGGGGACCCTCCTTGTGTCTCTCAGGGGTCTCCCAGGGTATCCCCACCACTAATGGAGGTCACCTTAAATCCAGAGGATGCCACGAAGCTGGGGCTTGGGCATTTGTGAGGTCTCTCTGCAGTGCTGTGCTAATGAAGTTACACAATCCCACTCTGCCCCGGAGGCACAGAAGGGCTGTCACGGGCACAGAAAATCATCTCCCCGCGTCTCCCCCCGCTCTGCCGGCCCCCTTCCTCCCTTTACAGCATTTCTGCATCCTTCTGCATTTTCTCTACTACATGTGTCCCCGGTTTTGTGGCCGAATCATCATATCTCTGAGAAGCCTAAAATAGCTGTGCATTATTAGGATCTTGTTATGCTGACTGTAGTTTACGGCATAATTGCCACAACTCAGGTATAGAAAATAACCTTATACATAAATTAAAAAGTGGGACCAGGGACTCTATTAGGGCGTGCCTGAACAGGAGCTCTGCAGAGGAGAGCGGTTCCCTCTGGAGCAGGGCAGATGCTGAAGCCCCCGCAGATCCAGCCCCGGGGACAGGCTGGGGTCTTCCCTCCCCGGACCTCCCAAAGCTCCTCCAGTCGCTGGTGGGTGGGGAAAATCCGTTGGTGGTTTTCAGCTGGACCATGCAGTGCACCACACCTCTCTCTGCTTTGAGGTTCCCCCTGAGATAGAAACGGTCATTAAAAGTTTGGTAGTGAAATTTCTCAGTGCAATGAAATGTCTGTAAAGGCAAGAAGGAAGAGAAAGAGGTTGCTGGGAACAGCCCCCTTTGTCTCCCATGGAGGAAGAAAGACTTTCTAAACTGCCAGCTCTTGTGTTCAGGCAGAAAAGTCACTTTTATATTGGCTCTTGGAAACTCTATTTGGTATGGATGGCTGTGCATTGTACTTTGTTTTGAAAATAATCACTCTTCTCTCCCTTCTCCCTTCTTTCCCTCAAAAACCAACAACCCACAGTTGTACTGTTCCCCGCAGAGCAGTAGGGAGGGTGCTGGGATTTTGTTCAGAGAAGGACCCGCTTCTTTTTCTGGTAGGTGTCTGAGCCGTTACTTCCAGCCTGCCTGGTGACAGGGCGACAGTCTGCTGAGACACTCGTTTGAGCCCTCACCCCTAAACCCTGACAGAGCCCCAGGAACCTGTGTGTTTCCCACAGGGGAAGGTGCGTTTGATGTCCATGTCACATTCACACGAGACAGGGCAAAAAAATATATGACCACTTCCCAGCCTGTGCAAGTATCTCACACTCACCGGTGTCTCTTCTTGTTTCCACCACTTTTCTGAGGCTGCCACCAGAGGTGAAGAAAAGGCAGTTAAGGAAATATGCAAAAAAAAGAAATGATGATGAGTGAAACTTTTTTTTCATAATTAAAAGCGTGACATGAAAATGTGAAATGTCAAAAGGATCAACTTCAAAGCTGTATGAAATGAAACCCGCACTTTGATTTGAATATTACTTTATGAAGAAAGATATAAGAAGAAGAGCTTTCTGTGTAAATATTAGAATTACAAATCACAACTTTAATGATTAAAATCATACTTTGAATAGTAAAAAAATCTGTACAACTTCGCAACGGGCAGAAGAGCAGAAAAGATGGATTTTTTGTGTTGCATCATGACGTTGGGAAGTGGCAGGTGGAGCTGCAGGTCCCACACCTTCCCTGAGAGCACGGACATGGCTGGTGAGCACGGAGGGATGCTCGGGGGGATGCTCCTGGCAATCTCAGACCCCCTGTGCTGGCTGGGGGCTCTCCCTACCCCCACACCCCACCACCTTCACCCTGGATTTTCTTCCATTAACATTATATCCTGACACCTGAGTTCTGCACCTCCAAAATATTGTGGGGGTTGGGGTTTTTTTTGCATTTCAAGGTTGTAACAAACCCTAGCAGAGTACTGTGTGAGACGCCCGTGCCGCAATTGTGTTCAATTAAAATGCAGTTCTGGGTCCATAACCTCCCCCATCCACGCCAGGCGATGTTTTTCCAGATGCCAGTGAACGTTTCTGGTGCCTGTGCATGGAACTGTGGACAACAGAGGTGGCCTCCAACATGTGTTCTTGAGTCCAGCCTACAGGTTGTGTGTTTCTGCTGCTCTGAATATGCTCTTCTAAGGGGAAGAAAAAAACCACAAGTAAATGAATTTTAAAGCAGCTCCAGCCATGGGTTTACTTCTGAGAGGATAAAACAGAGAAACCTGCTGAGCTGTCCCACGCGTGATTATGGAGTAGAAATCCCTGTCCTCGCCCACCGATGACAGCACCTGCCTCTATTCATCTGAACACACAGAAGTCTTCAGTCCTTTGTTTGACTGAGGGGTTTTTTTTGGAAAATTTTGCATTAACTGAAACACAGCATTGTTATACACCTGGATATGGGCCCATACTAATCTTTCAAATTCTTCTCTATGTGATTGGCACCTCCGTGCCCACAGCTGAGATACAACATACGCAAAATGTAAAAAACCCCTCAGGTTTATGGGCATAATCTTACTTCATTGCTGTCTGTCTTCTCTGAGGAAATTGACCCGTAGGCTCATTTTCAATCAAAGCAATCACATCTTTTGATTTTTCTGCAGCATCCACACTGCAAAGAAAGAAACAAACTCTTGCATTTTCCTCTCCTTTAGTTTTCTCTGTCTTGCAAATAATTGTGCTTTTTTTTTTTTTTTGATAACAAAGAACCTGATCTAATTGAAGATCTGATTCCAGATCTAGATGAAAACTTCACATTTTGGGTTTTTGTTTGTTTGTTTACTTGGCTTTTTTTCTCCTAGAGCCAGACACCTGCGGTCCTCTCATCCCACCTCTGCCAGCTCTGAAACCAGCCTCCCCTCAGGGCATTACCTGGACTTTTCCCACTTCACACCTTTTTCTGCCCATTCGGCAGCTTCTCCCCGCCCCGTGTCCCTTCATGTCCGGTGTCCTGCCCAGGTGGCACAACACAGGGGCTGTGTCACACACCTTGTCACATCAGTGCAGCCCAGGGATGCCCACCTGAGACTGCTGTCACCAGCCAGCCACCGTCACCACTCCAATTCAAATTACTCTTTGTATTACACCAAAATCCATGGAAAAAAATCCCCAAACGTCTGATTGCAAGGAGGTAACTGTTCCTGAATCAGATCTTCTGACTCTGCGCCCCATTGCGCAGGCAGCTTTCCCTGGTGTTTGAATACAAAGCTGCTAGAGCTGGAAGGCTGTCCTCAAACTTGGGCTTCAGGAGCCTTCTCATCCGAAGCAGAGCTGCAGCATTTCTACCCAAACACTGTGGGGAGGAATCAAGAAGCACTTTTATTCTTGGAGCTGGTGGGCGCCGTGCCCCCCCCTCCCCACCTGCGATACTTACCCGGGGACGCTGCTGCCAGTGCAGCATCTCCTTGGGAGCAGGTGAGGGAAGGCAGGGATATTTTTAGAGCCTGCTCATTTCTTAATATCCCGGTTATATACCCAGTGCCTTCTGGGGAGATGTCTTTGTTTCACTTGTAACCTAAAAAGAAAAGCAGAACGCAGGTGTAAGGACGGATATTGGGCTAAGCCGCTCCTCTGCCTCAGCAGAACACGGATCTCTGCAGGCAAAGGTTAACATTTCTTGGAAGTATTTAAATATTTAGATCTGATTTACAGATATTTAGATCCGATTTACATTTGCAGCGCTCCACGGCGGCTGGTGATGCAGGTTTTTTGCAAGTGAAATCTCGGCTCTCAATTGATGAGCTCCGTGGGTTTTTCCACCCTCATCCGAGGGAGATGCAGCACATCCCTCGCGCGCCTTTGGCCTGCTCACGCTCCCCTACGTGGGGAAAAGCTAATTGCTGGTATATTCAATATAACAAATGGGGGGATAAAATGAAAGTTTGAGTTTCTTAGCAGACCACAATTATTTTAAAATGAATGATTTTCAGTTTTCATTCTATTCATTTTGAATTTCATGGAAGGTGTCGCTGTGGTTGCTTATAAATGATTGCTGCGGTCACTTAAAGAGCAGAAGATAAATTACATTACACATATTTTAAATTCATCATTTTTGTCCAATCTGAAGTAGAGTTTTTTTACAATACCATAGAATGAAAAATTAAAAATTGCTCTCAGGAGCATTGAATAAAATTGTCTAAATTATCTATTCGGTGCAAAGGATTGATTTGTGTGGTTGGGGGCAAGGCATGAAAATTGACCTCCTGTTGGTGGCTGGAGCAGGAAGATGCACCTCGAGCTTGGGGACGTGGCTGTGTAGGAGAGCAAAGAGGCACCACCTCTTCATTTCACTCCTTGACAGACAGTGATTTGTGGATAAAATTCCACTTTCTCACTTCTATCAATGTTACAAGTTTGGCACTGCGGGACGTTTTGATCGTTTGTTTGCTTTTACCCACGTATAGATCTGTTTGTCCTCAGACTAATGGCAGGGTTTTAAAACACAGCAAAATATAGTCATTTTTTGCTAAACAAGCACGGCAGAAAGCTGCTGCATGGCTCATTCTGTGGGGCTGGACACATGTGGGGCTGAGCAGGCTCCATCCCATGGACCACGAGCTGCTTCAGAGCTGGGGGAGACACCAGTGGGGTGTCCCCGCGAGAAGACCCTCTGTTAGGACTTCGGCAGAGGGGAAGGGGCTCTCCATGAGCCCAGCTCTGTGCAGGGCTGGTGGCCTCGGTGGGACAACCCGGCTTGAGAAGGAGCATCCCTGTGCAGAAGGCTGGGGCCAACAGCTCCCCATCCTCCGCAATTTGTCTTCTGCAGTGTCTTCACCCGAAACCCAGCTCAGCTCATCACACCCTGTCTGCACAGGCGGAGCCACGCTGGACCTTTGCTCGTGGCCTCTGGCCTGCACGTTTATTCTATAAATAACCTCAACTGAGCTGAATAGCTCACTAGAGGAAATGGGTAAAATCCCTTTTCAGTTAGAGATGGCATCATCGCGTTTAAAAAAATATCTCTTGTTGTAAATCACTGTGCATTAAATGTTATCAATTTCCTGATTAAATACTCTTTGGATAAATGGAATTATCAAACAGCAAAGTATTTCTCAAGTGAATTAAATAAAAACACTGCTAACACATCTGGGTTTTAGCTGCTGTAAAGATAATTAGGAGGACAGATATTTTTAGCCTTAGACAGTTTAGCAATTTGAAGAGGTTGTCCCTGGCTGGCAGATGTGAAAATGTGCCATGAGGGTCTCCCATCAGGTGATGATGTTTCCCGTAGAAGAACCTGTGCCCAGGCTCGTGTTGGACAGCCACAGAGCCTGGAATTTTTGTTACTGGCTGCAGTGCCAACCAGGTGCAGGACCATTTCTAGTTACTTCTTCCATATGAACATGAGGCTTTGAGGAGTGCCCATTCTCCTGCCCTGAGCACTGCCGGGGGGAGATGTGGGGTGAGGGCTCCTTGAGGACACCCCAGGGATGGCCCTGGAAGGTGTGTGTCCTGGTGCTGGAGCCCAGCAGCAGGATGGCCACCTGGCTTCATCTTCCCATTCCTGTTCAGTTTGGATTGAAAAAAGTGATATTTTTGTACTAGGCGTGACAAGCACCTCCGGAGCTTTGTGTGGAGATGGGTGAGCAACAGGGGCTGGGATGAAAAGAGGGTAATGTCAGGGAGCTGAGCCAGGGGAGATTTTTGTCTAGGCTATTTATTTTACTAGGCTTTGGTTTAGGTTAATAATGCTCTTTCTGGCCTCATAAATTCACTGGAAGAAAACAGAAATGATTGATTCAGTATGGTGCTTAGGGCCAAATGCTCTCTCAAATGCATCCATCCATCCATCCACCTACCCCTTTGGGCCAGGCTGGGTGTCCTGTGCCCCCAGCCTGTTTGAGTCCCCCTGGCCAGGTGTGAGGGCCATGGTGGGGTGAGGACACCGCACTCGATGAGGGGGACACGGGCAGAACCCCTAGGCGTGTCCCTGGCAGAGCCACAGCTACCCTGCTCAAGAGAATGGTTCATCCTCTGATCCCTGTCTATGCCATTTGGTTTTATCACTGTTCTGTGTGTATCTCCCACGCCCAAGGCAGCTTTTTTCCCAGGTGTGGCTTCTGTGTGTCCCTTTGTGCCCGGGAAGGGGTTTGCACGTGGCTGCTTGAGCCTGATGAGGCTCCTTTCAGCCCCCCCCCAGGGAGATGGGACATCTGTCCTGCCTGAGAACTCCACTCTGGGGGAGGAGTTTTTTAAAGCCAGGTTGGAGGGGGCTTGGAGCAACCTGGTCTGGTGGGAGGTGTCCCTGCCCAGGGCAGGGGGTAGCACTGGATGGGCTTTAAGGTCCCTTCCAACCCAAACCATTCTGTGATTCCAAGGGGGAACCAAACTCCCATGGAGAGTGAACCCCAGGAAGGTACACCATCTGTTTCTCTGCAAAATTCTATCTATCTCAGGCTGAAATTCAGCAGGATTTTTCAATTGCTTTTTCAACATCTCCTACACTCCCTCGAGATTAAGCAATTATGCCAGGAACCAAGTGTATTTTTTTGTACTTTGGAGACTCCGTGGTCCCAATACTCCAAAAGTAAGTGCTGCATTCAGTGAACTAGAGCAAATGTTATTCTCAAGTGTATAAATCTCTGTAATTTTCCTTTTTAAGACACAATATAAACTACAATATAAATGCACATATATTTTAAAAAAACTGCCTGAAAACAGGGAGTGAGTAGTTGGCATGCATATATTCCTATGTGCCTTACTCAATTCCCCTCCAAATGCAGAGCAAACGGTAATTCTTTAAGTCAAACACTGAAAAGTGCAGAATATAGGTTTTGATGGGATGGATTTAAAAAGCCAGGGTAATTCTTACTGGCACAATTAAGTCTCACCTCATCATGCCTGATGCTTTTCTCTTCCCTGCCTGTTTTGGCTGGTGTCCAGTACTGGTGGTAATTTACTCTTCAGCAGAGGTGTCTTCCTCAGGAGCTGCTCCTCTCCCTTCATGCCATGGGCTGCAGTCGTTACGTCTCCTCCTCATCCCATCGGGTCCATGGCTGTGGCTGTTAGGAAGTCCCAGATGTCACCCATTAGCCTCCCCGAGCCCTTTCTGAGAGATGCTGATGAGGTACTTGCACGATTGCAGGTCCCCAGATGGTACTCAGCACGCCTGAGATAAAAACCCAAGCACCAGCCCAGCTTTGCTTGAATGGGAGGGAGAAAATATGGGAAAGGCTTAAAGACCAGCTGGAGACCTTTTTCTGTTAAAAAAAAAAAAAAAAAAAAAAAAAAAAAAAAAAAAAAAAGAAAAGAAAACTGGTTGTTGAACCTAGAAATATTAGGCATTGTTCTATGCCTTTAAATGGCTTTTGGCTGCTCCAGCTCATGCCCGTTGATGGATGTTTCTGTAATAGCTCTGCCCTCCCTGCTCTGCTCCAGAGTCCTTCTGCAGCCACCAGCCTGGGGATGGGGAAATCCCTTGTCCCTCTGCCCAGGGAATGCCTGGAGATGGTCTGCTGGGGATCTTGGTGACATGGAGACAGAGTTGCCCTTCAACACCCACAAGCAGTTGGGGCTGCCAGCAGAGTTGGGTAAGGAATAGAGGCAGAAACTGCATTTTGAATAGTCTTGTCAAGGAGGTTACAAGAGACACCTGGAAATGGCCATTCATAACCCCTGGACCAGTCACCAGTGGTCTTTGCTGGAAGAAGAGTCTTGCAGCTGGGCACCTTGAGCCAAGCCACACTGGTGCTGCTAGGGGCAGCGCTGGCCTCCCTGGAGGCCCACCAAGGGGCAGCAGTGCTGGAAACCTGTCCCTTGGTCACCTCTTGACTTCCTTCAAGAGAGCCATGAAGCTTCCTGCTTCATGAAGCTTCTTCTGGGCAGTTACGGCTGTGCCCAGTAACCTGTCTGTGTGCTTCCAGGTGTTCGTGGATCGCCTGTCGAGGGGAAGAAGAAAACGCTGGTCCAGGAAAGGTGAACCATTTTGAAAGAGCAAGTTTTTCGTGACTAGATCAGCCATTTGATCCTCCATGAAGAATAAAGGCTTATTTTCTGGTTGCTGGCTGCTTTGCCATAAGGGAAAAACAAACAAAAAATGAGCTCATTATTTTCTGATGTGCTTTCAGTGATAAACCATCGATGGCTTTCAAAGGGGAATAACACACAGGCAGTGATGCATTGCTTATTCCAGGGAGGTCTCTTCTCTCTTCGTTTTTTGGTTTGGTAGGTTTTTTTGTGCTGGGTTCCAAAGTATTGGTTATTATCATTGTTGCCTGAGCAGTGCAACAACAAGGGAGAACATGGGACTATGAGAATATGAGGGGAAAAAGGAAAAAGAGGAATTATCTTACATCCTTTTCAGGCTGTGCAGTTGTTATCCCTTCATAGGCATGGAAAAATGTGAGCCTGTTACTTTTCTTGCATTATAGTTAGATTTAGAAAGGCAATAAGCCAGGTCTGACTAAAGGACACAGTTCCCTAAGCGGAATGTGATGAAAAAAAGCTCAATGTGAGTGATATTTAAAGAAGGATTTTTCAGACTCATAAAGTTTGTCTCATTAAGTAGTATATAAACATAAATACAGTTTCATTGATTAGTACCAAATATACAACATACAAATAGACATCAGAAAACGAAAATCAGTTTGTCCCATTTTATTAACTTACACCTATGTTTCCAGCACTGCATACTGGGTGTTACATTTGAGCCTTATTAAAATAAATTGGATGTTAACACAGGCTTCAGTTGAGACAAAGTTTCACCTTCTGCATACAACACAATTAGTTTGTGGATTTTTTTGTCCTGAATATGTGTAATTATTTTTGAGGATATTTATATTTTTAATTTCCAAACTCTCCCATGGCTCTCGGTTCCATGTTTAATTATGTATAATGTGGAAGAAAAGTTCTACTAATTAAACCCTGTTTTTATTTTAAACCTACTGTTAGACCGTTTGTTCAGTGACCCCTAGTTCTTATGATGGGAGAAACTGAACAATTGTTCCCCACTTATTATTTTTTCATGCCATTCACTTTGGGTTTTTTCCATCAGAAGACTATGTCAGATTTGAAAATATAGATATAGTTTATCTGGTTGCTAGAGATACCCAACATCAGCAGCGCGACAACTACAAACACCGATAGATCAAACGTGTCTGTGAAATATGCAATAATAGATAAAGTTGCTTTAATGTGTGCACCGTGGCCCTGGTTTTAATTTAAAATGTACTACAGAGCAAGCACAAGTTGGGGTCTGGCTTGGGAATCCTTGGTGTGCTACTTGTGTAATATATACATTTACACACAATATTGCCATTTCTGAGTATGTGAATGATGCAAGGGGCAACCGAAGCAGCCAAGACGTGTAGCAAAAGCGTGAAGCATGAATTCTGCCTGGGACAGTGGGATAACAAGTTTTACCCTTCCCATTCCACAGCAGCTTTCAGATGGACTTTCTGTCACTTTTCCTGGGAGAACCAATTTGCTGGTTTTATCACTCTAAAATGCTGTAACTCCTCTGTGTGTCTGGACTGGGGTCACCGTCTCAGAGACGCGTTACCACCACAAACCAGGGCTGTTTGAGGGGCTCTGACTGTGGATCCCTCCCATAGGATGCTCTGTGAGAGGAATATTCTCTCATGGTGTAGATCTGACACACCAATATCCCGCAGGATTGATGAGCTGCATGCTCGGAGGTGTCTGCGCTCTGCCCAGCCAGGGCCACCCCTCTGAAGGCAACTTTTGGGAACCTGGGGACTATCCATGTGTTTAACATCCAGTTCTCTATCAGGGTGAACACAGTCAAAGACATATGGACCAGGGCCATGCCAAAGTGTCCCGTTTCCCAGAATTGTATCCTGATTTCCTTGTGTTTTCTTTCTTAAAGAGCTGGCAGGTCCATGCTGACCCCCTTTCTTGCACCTTCCTGCTGTGTCATCCAAAAGATAAAAGCCATGTGTGAACAGAGCCTCATGCAGGGTGGGTGAGAGCCACCATAAAGCCCTGGGGGGAGGGCACAGCCCCTTGGTAGGGGGAGAGGAGGCTTCACACAGGGATGAAGGGCCCGGCGCTGCTGTTGTGGGCTCAGAGGATGTGGTTCGCTGTCATTGTCACCCCACAGCTGGCTCCCCCCCATCTGTGAGCATCCACCAAGCTGGTAAGTGCTCAGAAACACTGCAAAGAAAAACGACCTGCTTGGTTTCATTTGTTGTTTAGCACATGAAAGCACTGTCTGCAGGATATTGCCACCAATAAAATTCTTTTGTCAGAATACCTGAGTGTACGTTCCCTGAAATAAGCAGTTAATTTATTCTTTTCAGACAAATTTGTTTTGCTTGCCTTTGGTTTATGTATCATGAATTGCAAAAGGAAATGAGATTTAAACCATTTATTTTATTGCAAGTTAGCATTGCAATAATGGTAACTGTAAATGTCAGGAGAAATAGTTGGAGCTGAGGAAGAACCTTACAGTTTTCAACTCCTTCTGAACTGCATCTTGACGGGGACATATGGTGGCACAGACACATAGACACGCCACTGATGGCTCTGCTACCGTCCCAGATGCATTGCACAGCTGTCACCGGCAGAACCGGGTGGCTGCTTTGGATTTTGGAGAGCCCTTTGCATGATTTCCCCTCCGCCAGCCAAGGCAGCACACAGGCCATTCATTAGTCCACCCACTTCTGCAGGCGAGTTTTTGCTGAGCTCCCCCCCTGCAGCGTCCCACCAGCTCCAGCATCCCACCGGGGGTGGGTGTGAGCGGGCGATTAGCAACGGGGACATGCATAAAATAGAGCATCCGGCATTGAACATCAACTGGTTCCTCCTCATTGAGCCTGTGCGTGCTCTTTGCCTCAGAGAAAGATACGAGTGACAAATACAGCTCACCTCTGATAGCAGGAGGAATGTCCAGGATTCCCGCTCCTCCCTCCGTGTTTCCAGTCACAGTGGCTTGTGACACGCTCTTGATCCCACCTCAGTGGGTGGCTCGTCCCTTCAGGAGGTGGTTGCTCGGGGGCTGGACCCAGACCCGGGCAGGGCCAGCACACATCCCATGGATGCTGTCCTCCCTCCTGAGCTCTCTAAAGAGGAGAACACCCTCTGATGACATCAATGACGAAGCCTGAAAATGTCTCCTCAGGAAGGAAATGCTGACCTGAGGTCACGCTCACCCAGGCCAGGTGCCAGCTCTGGTCTGCAGCAGCATCTCTGGTGACCAAGTGGCCACCCCTGCCCCAGGACAGCCCGCCCGAGGCACGCGAAGCAGCAGGCACCGCTGTGTGAGTATCAGCCAGCACTGGTTTATGGCTGTGAGCTGGTGTTCATGTTACAGCTGAACAGCCTTGCTTCCTTCTGTGCAATTCCCAACACAAAATATTTGTTCTTCACTACCAGGACATGTTTTGATTTAGTTTATGTTGCTAGGGAATAGGTTTAAGGTATATTGAAAAAGCTGCTTTATTCAATAGCAGTCACTACAGGAAGAGATATAGTGAAACAATTACTGTAGTATAGTTATATGGTAATTATGTTGGTATAATTGATGAACCTTTCCAGTGCAGAAAAACCCTTACTGCTAATAGCAAAAAGAAATTGTAGTTTTCCTGTCTTCAGAAAATGGTTTATAGCCCAGTCAAAATACACAGGCAACCGGTTTGACAGAGAAATTTAGGCCAGAGGGGGAAAGATCTCCACAGCATAATTAATCTTGATCCATCCAGAGCCCCATGTGAAGGGTAGAGTAAATTCTGGGCTATAATTAAACTTTAGTTCAAAAATCCTAAACTTAAATTGCATTCCCTGCCCTGTTGTGCCCCTCTGCCTGTTTCACATGATGCTGGTACCCACCAAGGCCATTTACTGCAGGGAGAAACTGTTGTTCCTGCAGGGAAGCCTGTTTCCTGACCTGCCTGCCCCAGTTTTCTGTTCCCCCTGGAAAGCCGGGGCCGGCTCATGGTGTGTGACAGCCGTAGGGGCTCTGTGCCCGGAGCTCACTGGGTGGTTTAGTCTGGCTGCTCTCGGGGAGAGGAGGAGGAGGAGGCATGGGAGTGACCAGCAAACCCATGGATGACAAGGGCTCCTGAGAGTGAGACTCATTTTCAGTCACTCACTTCAGTTCAGGGGCACGTCCCTCTTCTGGGCTCAAAGAGAGGCAGCAAACGGCTCCCAGGGCGCAGCTTTGGTCTGAAGTGGCCACGGACAGTCCAAATGTTAGAAAGTGAACAAAAAGAAATAAAAACCCTTCCCAAACGAAAGATCTCATATCCTGCACGAGGGAGAACTTTTGTCTGGTTTTAAGCCTATTGATGGTATCAACAGTTTGGGGTTTAAACCGAGCTTTCTAACAAGTGTCTCCTGTGCAATGGAGGTGCAGCCCTGGTGGCTCGCCCAGGAGAAGGAGCATCTCTCGGCAGGGGACTGGAAATGACTCTGCTGTATCTCCGTTTCTCACTCCGCTTACAGCCACCATCTCTGGTCATTCACAGGGGTACAAGCTGAGGGGGGTCCAGTGTGTGCCCCCCAATGTTCCTCTGTGCCAGCACGTCCCTGTGTCACCAGGCCGGGACAGAGGGACGCTCTGCGATCGGGGCAGCAGTCATAGGACCACTAAGGATGTATCTTGTCTGCAGCTCTTGTAGCAATCTTGGAACATGATCCAAAATTCAAATTACATTACCCTGCTGCTTTAAACCTGATTTATCTGAAATGACTCAGGCATCCTTGAATATTACTTCTTAATAAATAAAAGCACAATTCTGTTAACACTGCTTCAAGTCAGGTTGCATGGCAGCCTGAGGGCGTTGAAGTCCTCTGTCTTTTCATTATCTTCTGTAGTATATTTTTATACCCAAACGCCACAATTTTGTAAGTCCTACGTAGGATAGTTAAAAGACACCATCAAATCAGATCAGATTCTGCCAATATTTGAATGCAAAATAAAGGAAACAACACCAAGTCTCAAGATCAGAAAAATCAAAAGTAAGAAGCCCCTCATCAAGCAATTTGTCTTACTCTTTAAAGCCATAGTAATTGGGAGGATTAAAATCTCATTTTCTTCCATATGTTTGGAAGGACCAATTACGCTGATTAACGTGGTTTTATCTCAGTTTGAACCAAAATATGCTGTGGCCACTGGTGACCAAATGAAGCCAGAACCTGAGACATTGACTATGCTGAGAGGAAAATCACACAGAATGAGATGCTGTATTTTCTGCATGTTTACTCGCCCTCCTTAGGTTGTACCAATTCAAAAGTATATCTTTTCCTCAAAGCTTCACACCCTGGTCCCAGGGCAGACAGGACGAGGTGCTTCTCCTGCGGACAGGAGCAGTTTCAGGGATGGCTGGAAGGACCAATGGACCAGCACGAGCCAGTGTCACCCTCACACCTGCACCTGGTTTCAGCGGGTGCCCATGAGCTGAAGGAGCCACCTCCTTTGGGACACCGAAGGAGACAAATACAGGTCAAGTCATCTGATGGTGATTTTGCTTCCTTAAAGCCGTATTCTGGGATGAGGATGATGAGGGCAGGACGCTCCACTGAAAAATAGAATTTCATTTTTTGTGACCTCAGAAACCGTACGGTTCATGTTTGAAATGTGGATTTACCATTGGTTTCAAAGTTCCAAAAGCGATGGAAAGTTCAGGAATGATCTTTTCAGTTATTCTAATTTGCTGTGGTTTTAATAACAGAAATGTTTCCTGAGGTCTGCATCGTCGCTTATTCAGGTTCAGTGGGGTATGCATCACTAGTGTGGGGGTAAGGAGGAGAATTTGCATTTTCAAAGAAACTTTTCAAAATTAATTTAAATATTGATGCAATTTCCTAGAAAGCCCTGAAATTAAATCTATTTGTCATAACAGAAAAAGCCCTAAGCTGGGAAAAAGGTCAGTGTCATTTTATTACAGATACAACTTTTCTCTTCTATACTGCTCCCGCACTGAATCACACCAGCGTGCACAAGGGTGCTAATACTGCCAGCCTGAGGAAAATTAATTAAGCAAATACAATATTAGAAATACCTTTTGTGCAATCAATAATATTCTGTACATATTGTATATACCTGAATTATTACCATCATTTTAAATGCAATTAAAACCATTTGTTGTTGAGTTTCTAGCTCGATACAAAGCTACTATAATAGATGCTCATATATCACGCTGGAGATATTTTGATAGGAGATGGCAATTACAGAAGAATAAATTGTCATCGTTACCCACATAAGTGGACAGATAATATCTTTTTTTTTTTTCATAATTGTAATCAAAACCTTGAGGTTTTGCAGTTTGGTTCCGTTTCACATGTGTCTGGGTGAAATTATCCAGTTTGTTCCACAGGACTTCTCTCTATTCAATCCTGTGAAGTGAGAATGAACAACAATTATTTAATCAAATAAAAAGGAAAGATTTCAGCCTTACTCATGACATCTTTCCCCTTTTTCTCTCTATTTTTTGAGTAAATAGGACTGGAAATTTTACAAGGGGAAATGGACATAGTTCCCCTTCCCAATGCAACAAGGGCAAATGAAAGAGAGCTAAAATATTCTAACCCAAGAAAAGTACTATTTGTTGCAAGTTTTTCTGTAAAATCTGTGTCTTAATAAAATTGAAACCTGTTTCCTAAAAATTTTCAATGGAATTTCATTCTAATTTAATTTTAAGTGGAAGTTCCTTTTTTCTTTTTTTACCCCCCCCTTTTTAAATTTTTTTTTTTTTTTTAAATAACATTTAGGTCTTTACGAAGGCAGCAAGGCCTTGCCAGGTTCTCACAGGTACAGCCCATGGCCTGACCTTGCTGCTGGGGAGGGACCCTCGATGCTTGCCCTTTCGCAGGGTCTCAGCTTCTCTTCCACCCCAGCTTTGCCCAAAGGGAGACGCGGCGGAGGCAGAGTTAGGGGCACGCAGGGAACGGTGGGGACACCGGGCTCTGTGCCCACAGTGACCCCAGAGCCGCCTTATCGCTTGAAAGCCCTCTTGGCTGGAGATTCATGGCATTCAGTGCTTTATCTCGCTGCTTTTTCTGGCGAAAACGAAAGAATTGGAAAAAAAAAGACTGTTCCTTGCAGAGGCAGGGGCAGGCACTGGTGTGCGTTTGTGGAGCGCAGGTTTCTGTGTTGCCCTGATCCCAGCTGGGGTGGTGCTGCTGCTGGGAACCGCTGGAGAGTCTGTTTGGCTTGGAAAGGTCAATACTGAGAAGAGGCAACTCACACCTTGCTCTGCTACTCTAGCACAGGCGGCTGGTAATGAGCTAGCTTTTACCCTTTAATGTTTACAAACACAAGTTAAATTTGCCTAGTGTTTGTTAGAAACAACTGACTTCCTGAGCCTCTGTACAACCCACTGCTGAGGGAGCAATAGCCATTTGATGTAGGGGTTTTTTTTGGCAATACAAAGAATGAGATTGTCAGGAAACACTATTTTCCTGGTAAACAATGTGATGTAATAAGCACAAAGACTGCAGGCTCTGCATTCTGACTTGTTTATCTCGTAAAATAATGTTATGCCAGACTCTTCCCCGGGTAGCTGCTGTGCCACGTGTAGAAGAAAACCACAAATCTTCTCCTTGTTCATATTAAAAATTGGAAAATGGGAAGTGTGATGTAGAAGCAGAGACACAGTACTGCCCTTGCTTGCTGCTATTAACGCAGCACCTTCAGCAACTCAGCTGCTGGAAGTTGCTGGGAAAAAAAGAAAAGAAAAACAGAGTTCAGTGCAAACTCAGATTAGCTCTTCTAGTTGATTCAAATATGTATCTGTGGCTTTAATTACAAGCTGGGTCAATGCTGTGCCCCTGTCAGAGAGCTGCCATGGTGCACGCTGTAGTTTCAGCTTTCCTCCTCAGCTGCGACTCAGTTTCCAGCATCAGGACCCAAGAAGGCAGCTTTTCACAGAATCACGGAATGGTTTGGGTGCGAAGGGACCATAAAGCCCCCCCCAGTGCCACCCCCTGCCCTGGGGAGGGACACCTCCCACCAGACCAGGTTGCTCCAAGCCCCCTCCAACCTGGCCTTGAACGCCTCCAGGGATGGGGCACCCAGAGCTGTCCAGGTAACTCTGGATGGCATCCTGTCCCTCCAGTGTGTCAATGTTCCACACAGCTTGGTGTCATCAGCAAACTTGCTGGGGGTGCACACAATTGCACTGTCCATGTCACCAACAAAGATGTTAAACAGCTCCAGTCCCAGTACTGATGCCTGAGGAACGCCACTCGTCACTGGTTGCCACTTCGACATCGACCATGGTGAGGTGGATGTTCCTCATGTCCCTGTCCACCCCTTGCCACGGTCCTGGAGCTGTGAGGTCTCATGGAGTCTGTACAGGGAGAGGACCTCTGTCCTTGCCTGCCCCACCAGCTCCCTCCTGGGGGCTGCAGGATCTGGGGCTCTGTTGAATTTGACTTGCTTGGTATTTGCAAGGAAAGACAGGATCGTGCCCAAAGGACTTCAGTGCTATCTCCTCCCCTGATTCTCCTCTTCCAGCATCAACTTGCATCTGTCAGCATAAGCTCACTCATTCCTAAATCATTTTCAGATTTTGTATTAATTTTTTAATCATCTGGATATGAATGATTAATAAATGTTTAACAGCTCATAAAATATTCATCATGTTTCCCTATGGTAGGCTCTCCATCTTCACTTGTTATCGCTCATGGGTATGAAAAATGTCTACAAGGCTGCAGAGTGAAGCAACAGCCTTGTATCTGCCTCACCAAACAGAGCTCTTGCTTCTTTCCAGAGCATGCAGTCTTTAATGAAAAAACTGGTGAGGAATCCTGATTAACTCTGCAAACACTGAGGTGCAAAAGTATCTGCACCGGAATGACTCGGCTGCCCTAAAAATCATTCTGGCCAGGCCTTCAGCAGAGATCCGCTCTAGAGAGTGAGAGTGAAGAGAGCAAGTTGTGCTGAAGCCACTTGTCCCTGCCTGGTGTGAACAACCTTCTTCTGACACGGTCTTCCTTTGTATGATTTTTAGAGTTTGCATTTGCATTGAATTATCTTAGGAAGTAAAAACTTTCACATCAGTAAGTCATCATCATCAAACAATGAGGAGAATTTCTCCCTGTATTTCTTTCCTCACCAGGGGTTCAGAGGAACGGAAGCAGTTTCTGCCTTTGGTTGTTCACTTTGCAATCAACCCTGTCCTGTGAACACTTCAAAAGGTTCCTCCATGGCATCAGCGGTGTTGCCCTGGACCTGCTCTGGACTAGGGCATTTTCCTCCTGGCAGCCTGGGTACCGAATATCGCTGCCGTCTCCCATCTGAGCTGCTCCAAACATGACAAATCTAGCCATGAGTCCACACTTCTTCTGAAAGCAGCAAATCTTGGCCATCAGGTCCGCATCTGCAAGCCCCAGACTTGCCCTGTGCTCTGGGCAGCTGAGCAGAGAACAGCAGGAACGCATTTTCTCCAAAGAGCTCAATTGATAGAGAGAGCCTGTTATAACTAGAAAAGGATTAATGAATAAATGAGTAAATAAATAAATACATGGGGAAAGACTTTTGGTGTGATATCCGTTCTTAAAACACCATCAAATATTCTTCCTTTAAGATAAGCATGTCCATATCAGAGACAGGACCAAGTGTGCAGCATAAGAACTGCCAGTGAGTGGGGACTGGTTTGTGCTCCCAGCGTGGTCTCTTTGCCTGTGGGTAGGATCAACATCCTTCCCAGTCATCTTCTGAAAACAGAGTAAAGTCTATTATAAGAACTGCAAATGTAGAACACAACGTTTTTTCTGTCAAAGCATTTCCGCGAGGGAGAGGCGAAAGGGACAAACCCTTATAATATGTCAGCTGCAGTATTGAACAAACCGCTGAAGATGCTCGGATGCCTGTGGGTTGTGAACCCCTCAGCTGGAACGCTCAGCCTGGTACCTCCCTCATGGGATATTCCATCTTGGACCTTCTCAAGTAGCCTGCGCCTGCCCATGGCACCGTGCAGAGCGGTGTGTGTTGGTTTGGTGGTGGGGTTGGCAGTGCCAGGTTAATGGCTGGACTCAGTGGTCTTAAGGGTCTTTTACAACCTGAAGGATTCTCTCATTCCATGATTCTATATTCAAAATATCTATATAAGTGGGAATTTGTGTGTCCACCTGCATCCAGTGCAGCAGCAGCACCACAAAGCTGATCTGAAATTACATCTGTGTTTGGGCGTGGAGGCTTTTCACAACTACAATCTTCATTTTTTACTTGATTAAATAACATAATTCTGCCATTTATAAACACTGTGTGGGTGTGGTGGTCACTGAGATGGGCCACTTCATCTTTTCAACACACAGGCTGGACTCTGACCCAACATCAACTATTTAAATGTGTATTAGTTTACTTCAGCAGACCTTGTCTAAGCAATTTTGGCCTTTTTTTTTAACTATTGCAGAGTACAGACCAAATGCAATCCAAACAAGATTACCAGGAGTGACTTTTCTTCCTTTTTTTAAGATGAAAAAATCTTACTGCAGAACCACTCAAAATTAAAATTAAAATCTAAAAAAAATTTAAAAAATTAAATGTACCACCCTTTATCTGGGTGAATAGCAGGTTTTGGTTTTTTTTTATTTTCTGTTATTTAAGTTCACTGCCTGTTTAAAGTTCTAGTAGATAATTAAAAAAATAAAATAAAA
>VXAK01009095.1:138694-150222 GCA_013399435.1 Arenaria interpres
CTCCTCTCCCCCTGGCCCCATCGCTCCCCTGGAGGGGAAGCCGACCCCGCTGGCTTTGTCTCTGCTAGAGACTGGCACAGCCCCCGGAGTTGTGCTTATTTGGGTGGGACATTACCTGAAAGGTGACCTTTTATGCTCTTTTGACCAGAGAACAAAACTCTACCACACTCTTGTTGGATCTGCAAAAAATAATTGGAAAATGTGTTTTCCAAGTCAAACACAACTGTATTTTTCTTCCTTTTTTTACCAAAAGAGTGGTGCTTTTTCACTTTAATATTTTTAATTGTAATGATTTTTTTCTTTTAAGATTAAGGAGATTGACTATGAAGGATAAGAATCAATGATATCTATTTATAAATAAATATAAAGCATTATAGGATAAAAATCTGAAGAAACTGTCAGCCGACATCACTGGCTGTTTGAGTAAAAGCAAATACTCTTCAGAAGAAAAAAAGAATTAGAGATATGTGGTGTATTTATTTATAGATAAACGACATTCCTTCAACAACACTGCTTCTTTTTTGATTTTTAACATTTCCCTCAGATCAGACATGCCTTTCTGTTTGTCAATACAGTCAGGCAATTCAATTAATATTTATCAAGACTCCATGTATGACAAATGGCTTTGCTTACTGCCGGGATTTGGTTATCTTTGGCAACTCAGAGTAACAATTACTACTATTAGAAAGAAATAATTGCCTAAGTGACAATTCAGCATACAATCAAACTGTACATAATTGCATCTGGTACATTGTATTATGTCGTATTATGGCAAAAAAAAGAAATCTGAACCATAAACTGAAAGGCAAAGTCACTTCTGCGCTTCTGACACGGAAATAAAGCGCGCCTGAGAAATCCAGCAGATTGAAAATAATTGGGCACTGGAGAAAAATGATTCAATTCCAGTGCCACTGGCAGCGCTGCAGCCACTCCAGCACCCCCAGGAGCACTGCAGGGTCTGGGGTGTGGGGGCCACCCCGCACCAGTCCTGGTTTTTAACCTGATTTTAGGGAATTATCCCCGAGCGTGCGGCTGCTGCCCGCTCCGTGCCCCGGTGTGCCTGGCTCTGTGCTCGGGGGCCACCGACGCCCCACTGCAGAGCCCTGAGCCCACCCTTAGGGATGTAAGAAGTGCAGTTTTTAAAGATGTATTTTAAAATGAGCAAAAAGTTGGATATTTCCCCTTCTCTGGGAGGCTCTTTGTACACTACGACCTTACGGAAACCCCTTTCTAGCAGCCGGAGCCATTTTTCAGCTAATGATGGCCGTGTCCTCAGCCCACCCGCAGCAGGCGGCAGGCTGCTCTGATCAGCCCACTCTGATCCGTGTGCCAACTTTTTTAAGGCAATACCAAGAGTTCATGTCTTTAAAGGTGCTTCTACAAATTGTAAAAGATTGAAACTGAAATCAGTAAAGCAGGGAAAAAAAAAAATAATCCCTTGCTAAATCTGCTGCTCTGCACTGGAGCCAAGCTCCCTCTGGCCTCGCAGCGCTGAGAGTGGCCGGGAGGAGTTTGTTTGGAAGGAAAATGTAGGAATGGGAGCAATGGAAAGGAGCATCCCTGGGACAGGGGGTCCTGGTGTCGCCCCGTCCAGCTCCGTGCTGGGGCATCATCTTGGCTGCAGAGCTGCCACCCGCCCACCTCTCCTGCAGCCCCCTCTGGATGTTCAGCTCCCACGTGTGCCCCAGCAAACCCCTCCGCTGGTGTTTAACCCCCGTGTTTCCATTGCCAGACCCAACACGATGTGTTTCTGAGCCGCTGCCAAGCCCCTAACTGCCTTTTTCACAGTCCAGGCAGCTGGAGAATGACAGAATTACAGAACTGCCTGGGTTGGAAGGGACCTTCAGATCATCAAGTCCAACCGTCAACCCACCACTGACAAACCCACCACTGACCCACGTTGCTGTAACTCAAGGATCCTTTTCTAGTGGGGCAGTAAATAGTTTGGAGGCCTTCATCCCGCCTCTGTAACAGAGGCTTCCTCCCCTGCACTGATGCACATCCGTTTGTTTTCACCTGTTTGAAGGTTATTTTGGTTTTTATTCCTCACCCCTCGTCTCCCGTGGCTCCCACGGCTCTGGCTGCTGCCTCTGCCACCCCCTGGGAACCCGTTTTTGCCGACAGACCCTGCCCACTGACCATTCCCTGCATCATCCTCATCCCCCACCGACCCACCCTCCTGCTCTCAGTCAGGTGGGGGCTCTGCTGAGAGCTGATCCTTGCTCTCAGCTCTGCTCGCTGCCTCCTCACAGCACCCTTCTGCCCATCAGCATTTCTAACTCTCCCTCCATGTCAGTTCCTCAAAAGGTGGGAAAACAGGCAGCGCCTTTTCCCCAATGGCATCTACCCATTTGCCTGGGATTCTCTTATTGCCTATGCCCATTCTACTAAAAATAACTAAGACAAGCTCATTTAATTTTAGCTTATGAGCATCTGTATGAATATTTATAATACTCCATATTATCAATGCAGAAAAGTTCCAGACTCTGAAAACACGGTGGCAGGCCCCAGGGGAATAGAGAGGCATTTTTTCTTTTTTTCCCTTGGTCTCGTTTCAAGCCAGTTTCACACATCTTGCATTCCCAATTTGAAGTCTAGCACCGACTGCTTAAACCACTTAAAAGACTTAATGACGTTCTGTGCCTCATGAACACAGAATTTGTTCCCATGCAAGAAAAAGGGAATCTATTATTAAAGTACTTTTTAATAACATACTTATTAAAGTACTTTTCTGTTCATATCTGGCTTTCACATTCTTTTTATTTCCCAATACATGAGAAAATGCATATTACTGGCTCTCACCTGCCAAATCCCAGAGCTTCACACCCTGCTTCAGACAAGTCAACTCTTTTCCCCTCCCCTAAAGCCCTCCCTGCCCCTGGGGCTACTGGCACCATTGGGTCTTTGCAGAGATGCTTCTTCGGTCACCTTTGGAGGGATTCCCTCACGAGTCATTAAAGATGGGATAATGGTGAAGAGCTGCACAGCATGTTTCTAACTGGAAAAGAGGTTTAATTGTAGCAAAATCCAATCTTTGCATTGTGTAATTTGTGTAAAGGCTGGAACAAGACATCATGCAGGCAGATGTCTTGTCCCGTATCTTCTCTGTGCCGGTGGACTGGGCACAATCAGCAGAGGAAGATGCCTGAAATTCTCAGGACTGAATGTGGAAAATCTTGCCTCAGGAGAAGTTTCTCTTAAGGCCTTCTAGCAAAAGGGTAGTTGAAGCCCTGAAGCACAAAGAAGTACCTGAAGAACCAGTTCAGGCTGTCTCAGAGATCACTCTCTAGCCAGGACATCCCTTCCTTCCACAGGTAGCACCATCACAGCCCATCTCCGAGCTGTACCCATCCTCTGCTTCCCTCTTGAAAATGATCCTGGCAGAGAGGAGAGATGTGGAACTCTTCTCCATTACTCAATCGTTTTTATTCCATCTACTGCATTTATGGTGGATCAGTCTATTGGAATGAAGACCTTTAGAGCTCGAGTGTAAGAGCCAGGATATGAAAAACTCTTGAATTAAAGCCTTTCCATTATAGGTCACTCAGAAGAAATAAGTTCTAAAAAGAAAAGAGAGAGTGTCTGTGAGCTCTGTGATGCTGGTATCAGAAATAGAGGAGGTCCTGGACAGAGCCCTGGGGTCACTTTCCATCTCCCGGTGAAAGATGTGAGGAGACCACTGGGAGAAAGCCGTGGTGCTGCTCTTCCCCATCTCCTCTCTCCTCCCCCAGCACTGAAGCTGTACTTGAGAGCAGCTGTGAAACGGCTCTGAAAAAGGACTGGAATGAGTCAAGCTCAGGTACCAGCAGGAAGGAGAGAAAAAGACACCTCTGAGTGACCCATGCACCACTCTCCTTCACCTGGGAAGAGCGGGCTGGAAGGGTTCGTCCCTCCTCTTCAACAATCCCTCTCCTGCTCCCCTTCTGCCTGCTCACCCTTTCTGCGGGTTCACAGCCCTGCTGGCCCCACACAACCTTCTCCATCCAGAGCTACCAGAGCCTCGGAGAACTTGAAGTGCCATTACCATTGCTCTTAAGGATTCAAGGTTTCTGTACAATAAAGCTAATCAATATGAGCGTTGCAATAGACGATGACCTCTCCATAGCTTCAGAAATGTTACATCCTTCTCTCTTCCCTGCTTTTTATTATGTCTAATTACCTGGTCTATAGTTACAAACAAGAATCAATGGGGCTGTATTGCAACAAATTATTGTTAATTCTCTTTTTAAAAAAGGATCAGAAAGTGCTATTGAATATGACACATCTAGTTATCTAGAGCAAATAAACTTTCTGTTGGAGCTCGAAAGTTGGTAGCCAATTCATTACTGATGTCTCAGGTCCATATTCTGCGAATGATACAATCTTTTTATTTTCCAAGTACTTCAGGATTTTTTTCCCCCACTTTCCCAGGGGAGCTCTGTACCCTTAACACTTGACCACGATACAGATTTTTTAAGATCACACTCTGACTGCATGGTGTGTTGGACGTGCAGGGCTCTATGGGAGCCTCTCTGAACCTCTCTCACCGCCTGTCTGTGGTGTGTCCCATCAGATTAGCTGTGTATAGAGTAGTATTAAGTCTTCTTTTCCAGTAGCACCTATAGAATCATAGAATCGTCTAGGTTGGAAGGGACTTCAAAGATCACCTAGTCCAACCATCAACTTAACTCTGATTAAAAAAAATAAAAAATAAAAGAAATAAGCAATAAAAAAATCACTAAACCATGTTCTTGAGGACCATGTCAACCTGTCTTTTGAACACCTCCAGGGACGGTGCCTCAACCACTTCCCTGGGCAGCCTATTCCACTGCTCGATAATCCTTTCTGTGAAGAATTTTTTCCTAATATCCAGTCTAAACCTCCCCTGGCGCAACTTGAGGCCATTTCCCCTTGTCCTATCTCCTGTCACTTGGGAGACGAGACCGACCCCCGCTTCTCTACACCCCACCTTCAGGTAGTTACAGATTTTTTCCAGTTTGATTTTTTCCAGTTTAATAAAATAGGTTTTCTTTTCCTGAGGTGCAAAGGGAGAAAACAAGGAGCTGTAGCAAATTGCTTTGCCTGCAGAAGTGGGATAGTTAGTGATTTGCTGGTTATGAGTCAATGCCTAATGGACACTGATGTTCCCCCTCAAAAAACAAAATACCATGTTTTTCCAGCACTTCTCCCCTCATTCACACACACGCACACACAGATTGTAGTAGCAGGGCAAAACTCAACTTTGTACATTACTCAGGCAAACTCAGAGCTAAAGCAGAATGACCTGTGGATGACAAAACTCAAGTTTCCCACTAAAGGACACCAACACCAAAGGCAACTTTTGGCAGAAGTGAGTCAGGATGTTCTGGACCAAAACAGACCTATGGACATCAGGCACCTCAGGCCGCAGGAAGAGGTTCATGACTGTGACCTCAGACCATTCCACATGATCTTACCCACCTAAATCTGCTTCTGCTTCCAAACTGCTGTTCACATATCTGTCCTCTCCTTCATGCCAACAAGGGCGTGCCTCAGCCTGTGGAGCTGAAGGACGGAGGCCTCCATATCTGAAGTCTCCCAAGCATACAGGAAAGAAAAGTCTCAACGAGGGATTATATAATCATGGAATAATTATAGTTGGAAAGGACCTTGAAGATTATCTAGTTCCACGCCCCCTGCCATGGGCAGGGACACCTCCCACTAGACCAGGTTGCTCAAAGCCCCATCCAACCAGATGATGATGAAGATATCAACAACAAATGATGATGAAGATGATGAAGATATCAACAGCGAAGTAGTGGCTTGTCTTAGACAAGAGAGAAAAGACAAATAGTGATGTGGTCCAAACTCTGTTATCTAGCCAGGCGGCCTCGAAACATTAGATCCTGTCCTTTCCGGTCCAATTGACAAACAAGGAAAACTTCCCTGTTGCTGGAAAAAGTGTGTGTGGATGCAAAGCAGGGCACAGGCTGTGATCCTGCACACCCCTTAGGCTGAAAACAGGAAAAAATAATGAGCGATATCTGTGAGTGTTTGCGGTATCAAGACTAGAAGCATAATGTGTCTTCAGCAGTATGTAGGTGCCTAAAGAAGTGGGGATACTTCCTAGGTTTTTAGGCTTTAAAAAGCCTTGCGCTTCCATTCCCTCCACCTGAGCCAGGCTCACCTCGCACGAGAATGCGCATTCGGAAGCACATTCAGAGGACTCAGTCCCTGAGCCCTTGCACAGCTCCAAAGTCTTGAAAACCTGGCCTAAGTATTTAATTACTGTGGTGGTCCTGGACTTAATCTCAAGAGTATTATTTTAACTAAGAAAATTCCACTGTTTTGTTTTTTCCTATTAGACTGTCTTTGCCAGCTTCCATGGTCTCTCTCCATTTGTCAGTTGTATTTGAAGATCTGACACCACTGGAACTCAGCTGAAGGGAAAAAGTCAGTATATGAGCATCCTTTAATCGCCTGGTAACTGTAGCAAGAAGGGATAGACAATAATGGAGAAAAGCAATCTCAAAAATAACTGTGCTTTTAATGTTTCTATGGAAAAGAAGCGTGATACACAGACATACCGCCTCATTTAGTATGCACAAGATACACCATGCTGAGCTGCTAATGAGATAGCAATTTGGAGCCTTGGGAAGTACTGGCCACACTTCATGTCTCCAAGAGTCAAGGAAGATGGATGAGTGAAGTTTCAGAAAATTTGAGTGTAAGAATTGTAGAAACCGTTGCGCCCAGATGAAATGGTCCCACCCGGTGGCAGAGCAGAGGGTGAATTCCTCACTTAGCTCATAAGGGTGACACATGGGCACAGTGTCTGCGCAACGCTGAGAAATGAGTGATTTCAGTGGCCGTTTGGGCAATCCGGGCCCTCTGTATTTACTTGACTTGATGTGTGCAGTACTAACAAAGAGTGACAAATTGTCATTGACAGGAAAAAACTAGAAACAGAAAATTATGTGAGACTAGAAGCAGAAAATATTCACACAATCCTTGTGTAACTTCCCCACGTAGGGAAAGGATGAGTACATTTGGAGTACAACGGCAATGAGAAACAACTTCTCCCACTTTATGGATCTACTTGAATTTTTTTTCCTAAAGGTACAGCAAAAAGGCATTCCCATTTTCCATTTCAGAGTTAGAACTTCATAAATATTTTAATTTGCTGAGTGCCTACTGTTTAATGTTTGCATACCAAGAAAATTTGAGTGAACATCGCCTTGCATGAAATGCTCTGAAAATAAATTTTGACAACTTTGATTGCTTGCCCCATTGTGGAATAAAGCTGGTGTTATCTGACTTGTCCTCTCTGTTGCGAGCAAGCAACACTTACTTTTGGATTATTTGTGTTTGAAAAAAGCAACCCACCACTGAATTGAGCACCTCTGAATAGAGAAAGTTTTGCTTTTGGCTATTAAAGCAGCCAAATAAAATAAATCACTTATGCTGAATAAATCATTAATTATGAGTTACACATGAGTGTTTCTCGGTACTGGCTCCCAGGTGAGACAAATGGGAGGTGTTTATGTGACTCGGATGTTTAACTTGCAGTCGGAACCTGTCCCAAGGGCTTCCCAAAAATAACTGTTAGCGGGTTGAAAAAACGAAGGTGGGCAGGGATGAAATCCCCAGTACAGAGCCCTCCAACCTCTGCTGCTTCCCTCTTTGTGACAGAATGGAGGTGGAAGCATCAGCGATGTTGTGAGGGCTAAAGATGGGTCAACCTTGTTCCACCCAAGGCTTGTGGGCTGAGCCTCCTCTGCCCCCCATGCCCCCACCCAGAGGGGTGTCCTGCCCCCCAGCACCTCTGCCTTCCAGAGGCATTGTGTGGTTTTGGGGCAAAAGCAGTCAGAAGAGAAGGTCGGAGTGGTTTGACCCTCGTCCCTCTGGTGTTAGCCAGCTCCTGCTGCAAGGCAGCCCAGTGCTAGAGAAATAATCTGCATTTATTTCAGCCCTGGATCAAGTGTGCACATACATAAAAACTTAGGTCCTTACGCTTTGTGGATTGATGGTGCAGCCTCGAAAACGGAGGCTGTCTCTGGCAGGAGAGAGCAAAAAGCTGCTGGCAAAAAGGTATTAACTTCACTATGCTGCATTTTATGAGGTAACAAAGAGTGTCTTGGTTCTGTGCCTTGAAAGTAAATAGAACAATATTTCAGTCCTCCTTATTCAGTTGTCCAAATGCACATAACCGATTTTTGCAGATAGGGATTTATGTTCGCTTGTCAGCGTCTAATAAAGTAGAGCAATTGAGTCTGCCATTTATTTCAGTGCTGTTGCCTTTATTTCAGTATCCTTGTGTACACTGCCTGGTGCCTGCCTTCAGCCCTTGCTGAGCCATGGTGGCTCCCTTTGCTGGCCCTATGAGCAGGCAAGGATTCTCCGGACCACACACGTCCAAGCTGCCAGGATTTAGACGTGTTTGGAGAGCGTGTCCAGTTGCCAGTGATGCCCCTGGCATCCACCCCACCAGGCTTGGTCTCAAAGAGCACCAACCCTCAAGCATCCTTCAGAGTGGAGGATGTAGGAGGAGAAACACCCTTCCACCTTCCCGCCCTGGCCCATGCGGATCTGGGGGAGCAGCCTGGGGAGGCTGTGTCCTCCCCGCTTGTTGGTCTTACTCCATCAGCACCCATTGCCGGAGATGTTACTGGCTACACAGACTCCCGGTCTGAAACAAGCTTAAATTCATTCCTCTGAGTCTTCCTGCTTCTTTCTCAGGCTCAGCGTTTGTTCTGCTTGGGGCGTTCCCTGTATTGCTCAGCAGCAGGGTGGCAATTTAACAACCACCGAGACAGGGAGGCCTCTCTCTGAAAGGGCCCTAAATTATCACAGCCTGCACTGGGATCTGGGAGCATTTCCATTCTTGGGGTTTTTTTTGGTTTGTTTTCCATCTGGATTTTTGCATTTAATTGATGCACAATCCAGCAATTTCTCACCGAGACACCTCATCTCACTTTAGGGTCCTTGCATCCACGCCTTGGTGTGTTCTCCATGCAGCACAGGCACCAGCGGATGGGAAATAGGGGCGGTGCAGTGCTCTTACCACTCTCAACCCATGCTGTTTTCTTTTTGTGAACCTCGTATGAAGGCGAAATGCCGTTGTAGAATCGCAGATGGGACACTCCCATCCCCTGCACATGCCCATGGCTGGTCGCAGGGCTGTTGGGTGTCTGTGCAGAGTCCTCCCACCTCTGCTGGGAATAGGGACCGGTGGAGTCGTGTGTGAGAGGAGTTTAGCGAATGGATCCAAGCCATCAGAAAGGTGCTGGGCCATGTCCTTGCTCTCCTGGCCCGTTGTGTGCTGGCAAGTGCTGGGTCACTCTGGCCGTGCGGGGTTTGCCCACATGGGGAGACGATGCAGGGGCAAACTGGGAGCCAGCGCACAGTTCTTATTATTTTGCCAGCATATTCGGAAAGAAAAGAGGTTTCTATGCTTCAGTGGCGCAGTTTTTAAAGTTGTTTTTTTTTTTTTTTCATGTTTTATTCAGCTAGAATTTGTGTTTCAGCTATGAGTTCCTTGAGAGGAAATATAAATTGATCCGGACTAACACTGGCCGGTTCATCCTCAGAACTGTCTTTATAAAGAATTGCTCTGCAGAGGCAGAGCACGGCAGCGTTAGCAGAGGAGCTGCAGAAAAGCCCTGGGGTTCTTTACAGTCGGAGCCTGGTTTATGGCTACTTTGCTCTCATCTAATGTTAATGGCACTGCACTAATTTCCGAAAATCCAGAGGGAAGAGCAAGCAAGAGCGATGCCGCCGGGGACCTGATCTTTGGTCACTGGTCAGAAAAGATGAGTTGGTGGGGAAAGGGTTGTCAAGCCCAGTCAGTTCTGGGAAGCACGATTTTAAGAATGATTTTATTCCAGATATTTTTCATTAAAAGTTTCAAAGGAACTGAAGAACGTTAGTTCACATGATGGTTTTCTTGATTTTATCTATGGCGCGCTCTGTAGAAAATGCATATTTTTCTTGCTTCCAATATCATCTCATCCAAATTTCCTGATGGAAATGTTTTGCACTTGCATTTTTTAAATTGCAAAAAGAAACCAGTGTTGAAATATTGAAAAGCTTCTCTACGCACATGTTTATTTATGTTCTTGACATAAAGTTTCTTGACAAACATTGTGGAGCTGGTTCCAATTGAAATCTACCTCCCAACAGTTTCAGCTTTACATTAACACCTCAGAGAGGAGAAGGATGAAACGTTGACTCTTTTGTGGTTTATTTCACAGGGGATGTGTTTGGAACACAAATAAAGAAAAAAAAAATAGAACAAAACAACGCTTTTTAATACCAGGTGCTAAAAAACTCCATGGTTAATATGTCGCTGTGCCCCCTCTGCTTGCCCATTGTTATTCACCCAGGAAGAGAGTAACAGTCCTCAGCACCTGTGTCTGCAAATTCCAGTCTATAAATGAACTAAGTGTTTCCTACATTTTAGCTGTTCCAGTAAAATGAAATCCTGAAATCTATTTTATTGACTTTTTTGGATGTGCTATAAATAAAGTTGCACGCTGGAGGAGAATCCGGGGGTTTGGTGTTTATACAAACACAGGGAGATTCTCCTGTGTAAAATCAACCAAATTTATGTGAACTGCAGAAGGTTTGTGTCACCAGCAGTGGAAGGGTCACCATTGATGCTGGCAAGGGCTGTGCAGAGCAGAGCCTCCTCTTGCCCTCAGCACGGACCACTGTCCCTGAACCCCCTCTGGCCGTTCTCAAAATGGTGCCAGGAAACACAGGGCTCCAAAAAACCCAATAACGGTGATATGAGACATTTATAGTGATAATTTGGTGCTATTAAATACATCAATTTACTTTCCCTCTTTAAAATCACAGTTTATTTTTACAATGATAACATGCACAACTATAAATGTTATATTGGTATTTATAAATCTTAACCTCAAAGAGAATATTGCTTTGAGAAGAAATGTGTCAAGGTTAGGATTTTTCCATGGAAGGCTACAAACAGCTTGCAAAATCTCTGCATTTTAGCCTAGATTCCCATAAATGGAAGAGTTTGGGCAGAGGACCTTGGGCCTGGTGCTGTGTCTGAGCACTCATTAGCAGACAGAGTTTGTTCATTTGCTTACACGATGAGTATTTTTTTGTTTTTCTTCCAAGAGGAGTCTATTCCAGGCAATGATGTGACCCAAGCCTTGTGATAGAAACCACCACGAGATCCAGTCCTGGTACCAACTGCAGAGTGTAACACTGTGAGGGTTAAAAAAAATCCAGTTTTCAGGGAATTACAGTATTAACCTTTATCTATATCTCTTTGGGCTTTTTCCTCCCAATTGTACATATTCTTTCGATAGTTTTGCCCTTCTCCTCATGATTATTCCTGTATATGTCAATCATATCCTTAGTTTAACCATTTTTTGCTGTGCTAAACAAGTTGAAAACTTTTTGCTGCCCCTTGTAAAATACACTGTCCATTCTCCTTGTCAGCTTGTGCCTGGCTGACATCAGTTTCCATCTGATTTTTGTCCCTGCGCAGGTTCATACATTATTCCAGATGAAGTTTCTCCAGTGCTTTGCGCAGCAGA
>VXAK01009095.1:150233-167904 GCA_013399435.1 Arenaria interpres
GTTGCCCAGCAGAATTACAGGGGAATATGTCCTGGCTGCCAGTTACCCTTTCCAGAAAACACATTTTCTATTTACAGAAAGCTTCCGTGTAAACATGAATCTTCTTTCAAACTACTCAGCAGCTCAACAGGGCAACCTGGTGAGTAGTAGTTGATACAAACATGTTTTAAATCACCAGAGTTTCACATCCTGGCAGTGTAAGTTCGGTGTTTCTGCAGAAGCAGCCCTCCATGACATGCGTGTTGCAGTTGAGTGTTCTCCCATCCCATCCCATCCCATCCCATCCCATCCCATCCCATCCCATCCCCTGTTTTCTGAAGCTCTGCTGTGCCTTGACTGTGCTGAATTACAGCAGCCCCAGGCAGTTCCTGTGAGCAGCCACCCAACACCTCCTCAGGATGTGCTTTCACCTGTTGCCTGTGTCTGGAACCTCTCGGGCCAGGCAGCCATGACGTGTTTCACAGTGCCAAAAGATTGTCTCGGTGATGGGGGACAGGACAATGCTGCAGGCATCCTCCTTCAGTAATTTTTACAGAAGTTCACCAAGTCTGCAGTGAGGTCCTCAGTTCTCCCTGAGGCCAGCTCAGGGATGGTCCAGGAGGTCCATGGGGACCCAGGATGGTGCATGGCAGCTTCGGGAGAGACGTGGGAGATGCCCTACTTTTAGACATTGTGAAGTTAATGGCCTAAATCTAAACTGATTGCCTGGACTCCAACTCTAGTCACTGTGACTGTGTCATCCCAGTTGTCTCCAACACTGATTTTCCACTGTGATAACACCCTCAGGGACCACCTGCATTGCTCCGTGGAGCACAAGGTGAAGCCAGGGGAGTAACTGGGACCTGGACAACCAACTTTGAGATGTCTGCAGTGTACTTAGATTAATTTTCCCTCCTTGTCTCCCCCCTCCCCGAACAAGGGAATTCTGCAGAGTGGCAGCACTGACCGGGGGCTGGCAGGGTCCCCAGGGCTGATGGCCATCTGTGCTGGTGGCCGCCTGTGGGCAGCTTCTCCACCGTACATGTTGCAAAGTGGGAGTTCTTCTCAGAAAGTGCCTTGTGTTGCCAAATAAATGTAGTATGACGATGAAGATTTCCCTGGGCTGCACACTGGCATTGTTTTCAGTGAAAATTTCTTTACAAAACCGGTTGTATCCTGAAAAGAATTAATTTGGCAGGAAGTTAGAAAGAGAATAAAACTGAGAGGTTTGAAGGCTGGTTTCCAGGTCTCATTCCTCTGTCTTTATCTCACAAGGAAAGACTGCACACAGGTGTCAAATGAGAAGGCTGCTCATAATTACACTCCTTAAACACTTAATAACGTTTTCTTAAATTAATATATTCCCCATCTGTGTAGCATTTAAGACATTCAGTTCACAATATTGCCTAGTTTATCAGTGTCAAATGACACACACTCAATCCATCGGAGAATATTATCAACAGATAGAGGCTTAACGTGCGTTATTGCTCTTTCAGCTAATGAGTGTGATTTGAGCTAGTGCTTATAATTAATAACAGAACTGAAATGCCAGTTATGGTGGGGATACTAACTCAGCTTTATGCAGAAAAGCTGTGGAGATACAAAAAAATCTGACCCCCCAAGATCCAAGGCAGGCGAGGTTCTCCTGCTAAAGCCCAGAAGACAGAGAGGTCGAGTGGAGGAGAAGACCGAAGGGCTCGGCAGTTGAAGACTTCTCAGTGCCATTGCTGAAGGAACACGGGGAAAAGGATCCAGCAGCACCGAGGGGCGGGGAAAGAGTGGTGGGCTCCACAGCTGGATGATCTGGTGGAGGCACCCATGGCTCCTTCCCAGCTTCAAAGGCTGTGAAACCAAAGGGACTCATCCCTGAGCACAGCAGAATTCCACCCAAGGACTGCCGAGAGCTCAGATCTGCTCGGTCGTGTTGTGATCACTGAGCAGAGCTGGGGACGGAATAACTGGAGTTTGTTTTGCCATCTCTCCTGCTGCTGGTTTGCTCTGGATCCTCAGTGTAATGGTACCTAAAAGCATTTGTATCTTAATTATTTATATCATTTTTTGTAATTAAAACACATGCTCATTCTGCTGCAGAAGCTCTATTCTAACCAGTGCAATGCCTTGCTAAATGAAAGCACATCATTAAAATCCTTTCCTTTCTCTTCTGTACACTCTGGCCTCATTGTCATTGACTCGGTTTTACAGGAGGTTGAAATGTCAGGAGTTCATCTGGCTGTGGCCCTCTGCTGGGATCTGGGTCAGGCTTCGAGTCTCCAGTACTTCAGCTGGGATTAATATATTCCTGATGAGCTGCTGCGCTTGCATGTTCAAGCCAGCTGGGAATCAACTTAGTTGATTCTGTTTAGTTTCCCCTTTCATTTTTTAAAAAAATTTTTTTTTAAATCAAACTTGAAGGTTTTGCAGCTAAAACGGATCAAGCGGAGTGCTCTGCAGAGTCCGGCCCCATGCTCCTCCACAGCTCCCTTCCTCCTCCTTCGCTCTTAGTAAACACCCTCTCCTCCTCCCTGCTAACTTGAATGTTTCGTGTGATCTATATCTCAGTTTAAAAAACATAAATAATCGATTCAACCTGATTCTAAGAGAAGAGAGTCAGAGACTAAACATCTGCGCGGCATTGACCAGAGAGTTTCATGGCTCTGTGTAAGGGTTTGGTCTAAAACACCTGAAAGAGAGAGGTGGATGAGAAATTCAAAATCGAAGAAAAGGATGAGGATGTTGGGAGCTCAGACCAAAGCCCCTGGTGGGCGTGGGGAGCGCACTGCTGTCTGGAAAGGAGAAATGAGTTAGGTCCTGTTTTTCCCGGTGACCGTGTGCCCCAGGTCAGTACATGGGCTTCCTTTTCCTGCAAAAACCTGGGGAAAGGGATCTTCTTGCTGACAAGATGGGGTGCAGGGGTGGTTGGGGAAGGGAGAAGTGTGAGCCAAGCTGCCAAGGAGGACCTGCAGCGTTGACGCCTGAGTGGTGGGGCTGGTGTCAGCCCGGCCGTGTCTCTGCCTGGGATGCTCACGGAGTCCCACCAGGACAGAGTCCAGTGGCAGGGACTGGTTCTGGAAACCACTCAGGAAACTGGTGGGAGAAGAGGGATTTCACAGGAGACACCAGCGTGGCGTGCTCCCTGAGGGGAGCCAAGGGGATGATGCTCAGGATACGGTAGCTCTCCTTCTTCAGGGATTAACCATCTGCCCGGGAGTTTTGCAGACTTTTTGCCTAAACCTATGACCATCTTCAGAGATGTCTAGTGGAAACAGAAGCAAATCCATGGGAACACTCTAGGTGCATCTGATAGTGCTCTGGAATCAGGACACCGAAGAGGTTATGTTCAAGGTCCCTCCTACACTATTCCCTGTGATTCTGTAAGTACACTGCTATTGCCCTGAGTCAGGTGAAAATTGTGGCCTGTTTTCTACTTATGCATTTATATCTGATGGAAACACATTTCCTGCAGCTCCCCTGGCTGCAATATTAGCCCATGGCTGGTCTAGCGAGAGCGATCATTTCTCAGTGGCAATAATGAGCAGAGGATACAGCATGCTGCCTTTCCCAGGACGCCTGCCGCCAAATCCCAGAGAAGTAGATGAGATGGACCAGAAGTGGGAGAAGTGAAATATAGACTCCAGTGCGCCAGCGCCCTGCCCCTGCCGCGTGTTCAGCAGTGAGTACTGGGCTGGGCTGGTGGTAGGAAAAATTTCAGTACCTAAGGGGTTGTCAAGCCTTGGCAGAGGCTGCGCGGGGCAGTGGTGGAGTCCCCATCCCTGGAGGTATTTAAAAGCCGGGCAGATGCGGTGCTGAGGGACATGGGTCAGTGGTGGGTTTGTCAGTGTTGGGTTGATGGTTGGACTCGATAATCTGAAAGGACCCTTTCAACCTGGACATTCTATGATCCTATGATTCTGTGACTCTCCTCATGCTTGCCCCAGCAGCAGTAGCCCTTGCTCACAGATGTTCCTGCGTAGGAGATGGGTGAAACCAGGCATTATTCCCAGCCAGACTGTGGTGCGACGCCACCAGGCAGACAGTGGTGCTTCCCAGGCACCCTGAACCCGCATGGGGAGCTTGGAGCCTGCCTGGCACAGGACAGTGGTGACACCAGCGATTTCCAGAGCTTGGTCCCAGCACCAGGATCTTTTATGCAATGAGCCCGTCAGATGGGAGCAGAGAGTGACGTGCAATTTTAAGACCCAACTCCAAATTTGAGTCAGTATCCCTCACAGCGCTTTTATGCAGGGTGGGCGCTGCTGCCTCTCTGCAATCATGGTGTAACAGGAGATATTTTGGCAGGCAAAATAGACTTCAGGATTTTTATTTTATTTTATTTTTTTTATTGTTCTCTATTTTGAGGTCGCTTTCCTTGTTATATTGCTTATCCTTCTGAGAAAAATAACTGCAAGGAAGAATCTCAGAGAAATTGGAACAAGATTTTTGCTTTGTTTTTGTTCCTGGTGTTTTGGGGCTTTTTTTTCTCTTCTTTTTTTTTTTTTTTGTGTGTGTGTGTATTGTAATTGCAGACTCCTCACTGCTGAGCACAGGCTCTGAGCCAGGCATTGTTCCTTTTTTCCAGCTGACAGGATTTTTTTTTTGTGACACCATTTTAGTCCAAGGGGAGAAGTTAAATATAGGCAGGATCAGGAAAATTACCATGTAGCATGGTGGAGAAAGTGCTGACTTGGGTCTGTTCCTGAGCAAAGGCAGCGGGGGTTTCACGGGGCGCCAGGAGGGAAGGAGCCACGGGCTCGCTGCTGGGGCTCCCAGCCCTGGCACAGGGGCAGCCACACCGGGGCTCCTCCTCCCCACCCTGCAGGCACTGCGGGATGTTGGCATAGAGTCAGAATCATAAAATTGTCTCGGTTGGAAGGGATCTTTCAGACCATGGAGTCCAACCATCAACCCAGCACTGACAAACCCACCACTGACCCACGTCCCTCAGCACCACATCTGCCCGGCTTTTAAACACCTCCAGGGATGGGATGTGGGGTAATGGTTTTAAATTGCAAGAGGGGAGATTTAGATTAGATACCAGAAAGAAATTCTTTACAGTGAGGTTGCCCAGGGAAGTTGTGGCTGCCCCATCCCTGAAGGGGTTCAAGGCCAGGCTGGATGGGGCTTTGAGCAACCTGCTGTATTGGGAGGTGTCCCTGCCCATGGCAGGGGGGTTGGAACTAGATGATCTTTAAGGTCCCTTCCAACCCAAACCATTCTATGATTTTATGGGGGCTCCACCACTGCCCTGGTCACTGCAGCTCCTTGTGAAGCAACTGGAAGAACAATGTCTCCTCCCCTCAGAGCCCAGGGAAGCCTTGGAAGCCGATGCATCCTTCAAACACCAAAGTGTCGCCTTGAGCAGGCTGCACATACCTCTATCACGACCGTTCTGCTTTTGTGGTGACTTTGAAAAATAACTCCCAGTCTGTCACATATGTTTCCTGGGGAAACACTGTGGTGCTGGTTTGGAGGGGCTGAGCTGAGGCAGTTCCCCCCCACACTTCAAGGCATCTTTCTTAGGTTTGGCCCAGAATCAATTTAGATAGTACAGTTATAAAACTCTTGTATTGCCTTTAGAAGCAAGTATACAGCTGTCAATTTGTTAATCTGTTTTCAGCAGCCTGCAAGCCAATAAAATATTATTGAAGGAAGAATTAATAAACAAGGGTGGCTGGAAGAAAATACAGCAAAATTTTAGAAAAGATATATCCTGCACCTGACAGATTTATTTGACAGAACAACTAATTTTCTAAGCAAATGGACTTTCCATGGGCTTCAGGAGAGCATATTACTAATTATGTTGGAGGAAGCTGAGCCTGGGTGAGTCTGGAAGAGGACAAGGAAGCGATAACAGCAGGTTGCGTTGGGCGGAAAATTATGGGTGTAAGGAGTAGAGTTTCTCCATAGCTGGTCTTTGGAAACATCATAGTATTTTCATGAGCGATTCTGGCACTGAAAGACAGTCACTGAGTTGGACCTGCTGATGAGGTAAAGTTGCAATGCTATTGCTGATAGTTAGGATGTGTTAGAATATTATTGAGGCGTAATGGTGACTGGAGAACAGCAGTGAAAATGCAGGTGGCATCCACTTGTTCAAAACCCAGGCACTTCCCATCAATAGCTGTAATCTCTGCCATAACCTGGAGGTCCTGGGGAAGGACAGGGATGTGGGGAAGGATGTAACCCAGCTGTTGGATGCAGCCATGATAACGGCCACTGAATCAAAGTGTTCCCCAAAAAGCTGCTCACCTGCGAGCTTGTGTCTCCACCGGCTTATTCTCTTCATTTCAAATTCAAAGAGCACTCTCAATGTCTTTCCTCCCTGGTAGAGCCTTTTCTGCATGAAAAATAGCAGAGTCAGTGATTGCCGTTTGAACCCAGTGACTACCCGTCTAACATGGCTCACAAATTTAATTAAAATGGGGGCCTCATATGGGAATTAATGGAGACTTGTCAGGAATATGCATAGCGCCAGTCACCTGAAGCTGACGCTTTGCATGCGAGATGGGGTGGTGGTTCCCTGTGCTGTTCCCTTACACTGCAAGGCTTCTGGTTTGTGCATTAACAGAGCTAAGAAAGCGAATCCCTGGAGGGGCAGCGATCTCGCTGTGTGATTCCCGTTTACCGGAACTGATTGTGCTATCTTCTCTTCCCGTGTTTTTAAAGCACACACAAAGAGTACCTTCTGTGCTGACTTATCAGGTAGGTCAAACAGCCTTGTTTTCATCTTTCCTCAAAATCTTATTCCTCCACCAGGATATTCTTCACAACATAGAATCACAGAAAGGTTTGAGTGGGAAGGGACCTTTCAAGGCCATCTAGTCCAACCCCTTGCCACAGGCAGGAATATCTTCAACTAGAGCAGGTTGCTCAGAGAAGGGATGGGACATCAACCATGTCTCTGAGCAACCTCACTGAGGGTTGCCCAAAATGAGGGTCTCACTATAAAAAGAATTCATCCTTATACCTAGTCCAATTCTCCCCTCTTTCAGTTTAAAGCCATTATCCCTTGTCCTATGGCTCCCCTCCCTGACCCAGAGTCCCTCCCCATCTCTCCTGGAGCCCCTTTAGGGCCTGGAAGGGGCTCTAAGGTCTCCCCGGAGCCTTGTCTTCTCCAGGCTGAACCCCCCCAACTCTCTCAGCCTGTTCTCACAGCAGAGGGGCTCCAGCCCTCCCAGCATCTCCTCTGGCCCCTCTCCAACAGGTCCATGTCCTTCTGATGCTGGGGGCTCCAGAGCTGGAGGCAGCGATTAAAATATGTAGGGCTTAAAGAGATGTGTCAGAGGCTAAAAGAAAATACATGAAATTCAAATTACAGTTTGCACAGTCTGTAGCTGCTGGAGGAACTTGCTGCTACATTGAATCATTCAGGGCAAGAAACAAGCATGATTTTAGGGCAAAACAGAGTTTCTATAGTTACTGGTAAAGACTCCTGGAAAGCAGCATTCTCATCTATCAGGAATTAAGACAGCCACTAGCAAAAAGCATCTCGAGTGAAACCAAAAGTATGGTGAACAGACCACAGATGACCTTACTTATGAGTACATTGCACTTTTCTTGGAAGCAGCTCTTTTTTGCTTTTTTTTCTGCCTTGTTTCACCTCCAAGCATATACATTCCCTCTCCTCTCTCTGTAACCTCTCTGTACAGGTTCCTGGTCTGAAGAGTAGGCAGTGGAGCCTGCAGGGGAAAAAAGTTACAGAAGGAGGGGAAAATAGTGAGATCAGCATATCTCTTTTACCTCACTTCTGTGGCTCTGTGTATGTTTGGGTAACTTGATTTATCTGCTTGTTCTTGATGTCAGTGGAGATCTGCAAAAGGCAGGCCATGGCAGACTGTGGCAACTCTGGTGTGTGGGATGTTTGCAGCACCTGATTCTTGTCGACAGTGAGGGGCAGAGGAATCAATGGCATGGGTCGGGCATGGATATGGTGGTGTCTGGCTGTGGATGCACATGATGGCAGGGATATGGCATTGGTACGGCACAGGTATGGTTGTGGATGCACACAATGGCATGGATATGGCACGGGTAGGGCACGAGTATGGCTGTGGATACACACGATGGCACAGATATGGCACAGGTAATTAATTGGCTGTGGCTGCACAGTGCATCGGGCGGAGGTACAAAGTGTCTCTGATCACCAGCAAGAAGACTTCAGAAGGAGCCATCACAGTGCTGAGAGCACTCAGGAGGGACAAGTGACATCCCATGAGGTGCAGTGACAGCCCAGTGAGCAGTGACACTGCACTGGCATGAAGGACCTGGCATGGACTTCAGATAAAGCTACAACTGACGTGGGTCAGACCCTTCCCTCTTGTCCATGTACCTATGGTAAGGTCAGGATCTAGAGAGGGCTTGGGCTGGACCTCCTCTCCGAAGGGTGAAGGACCACTGTGGTGGACAGAACTCGGGACTGATGGGGAAGCCTGGTATCCAGGAAGGCTAGGAAGTAGTGAATCATTGCTGCCTCCAAAGTGGGTGAACCTGCAGTGTCCAAGCTGGCCATATCTGGGTTAAATCCTCCCACAGCTACAGCAGGAGTCGGTGAAAGTTTCTACCTACATGTACAAATACGTGACTCTAATGCATTTTAACTAGTATGCAAGGGCTCTCCAATCAAGATATTTATGGAAAGATGCACCTGCTCTTAACTCTCTCTTGCGTGAATTTGAACTTCATACTCACACATGTCACATATATATGCTTCGCATCATGTTGGATTGCATTTTGTGTAAATATTGTATTTAATATTTTTGTAGAATAAATGCCTATTACCTCTGGTTCCTCTCCCTCCATATTCCTAAACAAGCCAAAGGCCAAATTAAAAATTAGATCAATGAATCCCTCATAAACCTTTGCAGCAAGAGTGAAAAGATTTTTCAACTCTCAGGGAGTCCTGGACACTTGTAAGCCTAGTGATGCACATGCCACCTTTATTATTTTGGTTTTCTACTCTTACTTGAGAAAAATAAACATGTGCAGGAGACAGCTCAGTTTAACACTAAACAAAGGTTTTCTTCCATTAGTATTTAGAGGACTTTAAAACACTTGACATGTTGAGGGCAAATAGTCCAGGGACTTCCATTAATTCATTTGACAAGAAGCCATTTGATGAATGTTGCAGCCGCACTTCTACACTGTGTTGTTTTTAAGAAGGCATGTAAGAAAAAAAAATCAGTGGATTTCCCCATTTTTCTGCTCCATGCAACAAACTGCCTTTGCTGTAAGAGATGCTGGAGGAGCCTCTGGAAGCTCCCTGACACCACCCCATCTGTCTCTCTTTTGCCCAGCCCTCTGCAGGCTCCATACGGATGGGGCCTGACAGCTGATATTTCAGCCCAGCATTGATTTTTCTCTTCAGACTTGAATAACTGTGACCGAACACACAGCGTACTTTGTTTTATACGATCCTGCCTCATTAGCTGTTGCTAACACACACTGATGGCACAGGGATTTCTTGGGCCAAAGTTTTCTGTTTGCTCAGGCAGAATAGCACTTAAGGGTTTAAATTGCTCTCAAAGGAGTCCCCCTAGCACCTGGTGGGGTAGTGTCTCAGAGTGAGCAGTGTCACCAAAGTCCTCTAACAGGAAGATAAAATCACAGAATCACAGAATGGTTTGGGTTGGAAGGGACCCTAAAGCCCATCCAGTGCCACCCCCTGCCCTGGGCAGGGACACCTCCCACCAGACCAGGTTGCTCCAGGCCCCCTCCAACCTGCCCTTGAACCCCTCCAGGGATGGGGCACCCAGAGCTTCTCTGGGCAACCTGGGCCAGGGTCTCACCATCCTCACAGCAAAGAAGTTCTTCCCCACATCTCATCTCAAACTCCCCTCTTTCAGTTTAAACCTGTTACCCCTTGTCATATGGCTCTACTCTATGGGAAGGTTGAATTTTACAGGTAATGATAAAACATCTTGTAGAATGAGATGGCCATGTACCTGCTTGTGGGAGAAGGCAGGAAGATGATAGAGCTGATTAGCTGTGAAAAGAGCAGAGCTGTTCTACATTCATTTGTGGTTTGTGGCTGAAAAAAAAAAAAAAAAAAGATGGATGTGTGGCAAAAAAAGTAAGAATACAATTTTTCGGCTGTGAATGTATCAAGCCAGGTATCTGAGCAGGAACCACGACTGGAAACTTTCGATGAAGAAACAACAAAGAAGAAAGATTTCGAAATCTGGCTTTACTAAAACCTTGAGCTATGAGGCATGTGCTAGAATATAAAGGTCTCTAGTTATGAATAATATGGAAAGGGATTGAAGAAGATACTGTGTACAGAAGATGGGAGAGGTGTGTGGTACTTTATATTAAAGACACTTTCACTGTTTTCAGTAGAATTGCTAATTAGGAGACCCGAGAAATAAAGACAACGGATATCATCTAGGTCTTACATGGGAAACCCTACCTCGTAGATCCTGGTATGACAGATGAAGATTCAGTGGTCATCAGAAATTCGTGGTTACTTTAAAATCACTTATAACCTGATCACAGGTTATGTTATTGGATACAGGATGGGGCAAAATACCTCATTATAGGACACAGTGTCACCTTGTTTCATTCTAATCCAGCCACAGAGAAACTTACAGAGTCAGGGGTGCAAATGGTGTGAGCAGGACAGAGGTTTGGGTCCTGACCACAGCGACAGCGAAGCTGGGAAACTCAGGCACAAAAGGGGCAATTTTATCATTGTGTGTCTGGGAGGAGATGAGTGAGGAGCATTGCTGTGTCTGTGCTTTTGAAGGCTGATGAAAATCTAATGAGAGGACAGAAAATACAGAAAAATCCTGTCTGGTTGATGAACTGCCCTCCGGTGAGACATTTACATTGTTCTTTCTGTTTATTTTTTTTTTCAAACACAGAGATGACAACAATGATAAGTCACCACATTTATTAGTAAAAATGTCTGGTAATAAGAAAGTTGGATATTTACAGGAAAAGACATTATAAGAACTAGTGGCACTGCATCGATATTCACCAAATACAAACAAGTTGAGACTGCAAATGATTGGCCACAAGAACTGGTTTTCTGGGAGGAAAATAAGAAGAGAAATATGGAGGAAACACAGGCTTATCCCAAAGCATATGGAAAACCTTTCACCAGTCTCTGCTGTGTCTGTTTTGGCGGCATTTAATTACACCTGCAGTATTACAGCTGTGGCAGTGGAAATCACTGCTGAGCTCCTCCTCACAGCACTCGCACCGTGTGAGCTGCTCTCACTGGTAGGAATAGGAGAAACCCTGTGCCTTGAGAATTTTGACTTTATGCATTTATATCCTTAACTTATAAAAATGAAATTGTATTTCAAAAATGCTTTCTCATTGTGAGAAATGAAATTCAACAAGGGCAAGTGCAGGGTGCTGCACCTGGGGAGGAATAACCCCCTGCACCAGGACAGGTTGGGGGTGACCTGCTGGAGAGCAGCTCTGAGGAAAAAGACCTGGGAATCCTGGTAGACAACAGGATGAGCCAGCAATGTGCCCTTGTGGCCAAGAAGGCCAATGGCATCCTGGGGTGCATCAGGAAGAGTGTGACCAGCGGGTGGAGGGAGGTCATCCTGCCCCTCTGCTCTGCCCTGGGGAGGCCCCATCTGGAGCACTGGGACCAGTTCTGGGCTCCCCAGTTCCAGAAGGACAGGGAACTGCTGGAGAGGGGACAGCAGAGAGCCACAAAGATGATGAGGGGCCTGGAGCATCTCTCTTATGAGGAAAGGCTGAGGATCTTGGGTCTTTTTAGTCTGGAGAAGAGAAGACTGAGGGGGGATCTGATCAATGCCTATAAATACTTATAGGGTGGCTGTCAGGAGGACGGGGCCAGTCTTTTTTCAGNCATAGCATTCTGTTATTCTGTGAAATCAAATGAGCATCGTTTTAATAGTTTTCTGTTCGGTTTCTTTTTTTTTTTTTTTTCATTTAGTATATCCACAGCAGCTAATTAGCCCTCTGATGGGATCTCTGGGTTCAGAACCAGTGCCACGTCATGTCACACCCTGTCAGCACCTACAGATGCATTTTCATTTTCTCATGGTCCTCTGGGACCCTGCTGGGCACCGGCCATAGTGGCCGAGAGCTGCTCCATCCTGCAGAGCTCTGGCCAGAGGCATCTCCGGGCACACAAGCCTATCTGCAGCACCAGCCCTGCCCCTGCTAATTGACGACTGGCAATAAATACAGTTAATTGGCGTCTGCCCCTCCTCGCTGCGTTATTTTGGCATAATCAAGCAATGTAAGCTGTTGCTTTCTCAAAACATACATGTGCACAGCAACAACCAAAAAAAAAAGGTTGTATTTTCCTCTTCACAAGAAAATAACTCATTAATGCAAATTTGTTTGGCATCTGTGGTTTAGCTCGCCATAGGCAAAAGGAAAGAGTCAGGTTCAATCTGAGTTTAATTGCTACAAATGTTATTTTGGGACCTCACGGAAATGAGGTGATTCATACATTCTATTACGCCTCCCAAGCCATCCCTAAATGTGGGGACTGGATACAAAAAGGCTAAAAAGAAAGTTTATAAATGAATACAGCCCTAGTTCTAACAAAATAACCCTGAAGCAATTCTGTTGATGTTGTAGGGTAAATGAAGGCAGATTTTAGCCCCACTTTACTTACAGCAGAGAATCCCACCATCTCTCAGCATCAGCATCCTGGGGGCTTGGTGTGCGGTGGAGTGGGGGCACCGGTCTGTGCAGGCAGGAACGGGGGTGCTTTGGGTGGAAAGAGCCCCTCTTCACTTCTGAGAGTTGGAAGGAAGAGGACAAAAAAGGAAAAACAGAGAGGAAAATGGAAGAAAAAAAAAAGAAGAAGAAATAAAAGATAGAAAAAGAATGTCAGAGACAAAAATAAAGAAAGATAAATAGAGCAAAGAAGAAAAAATGAAACTAAACCAAAAGTAATAGAGAAATAAGAAGGAGCCAGGAAGAAACACTTCCAACAAGGCAGATGGAACTGGATATAAACCAGAAAGAAACAAAAGCTATATAGGGATATAAATTTTTAAGCAAAACTCACCATTGACTTCAGATAACAAGAAACCGTTCAAGCCAAATAATGGAAAATCAATGGGGGTAAAAGAAGAACCCAGGAGCGAGTCTGCAGAAAGTGTTCCTTGAAATAAAAGAAGTTATAAAGAGCTGAAGCCACATTTGCTTAGAAATGGATGTGAAAAATTGAAAGAATTGATAGTTGTTTTTTGTGGCATGTACTGTGGAAAAAAGGAAGGGATTTTTTCCCCTTTATCATTAGGAAGAGAGAAGTTGTTCCCTAGCTGGAGAAGGGAATTTCTAGAAAACCTCTGTCTCATATTATTTTTGTAACATATGTGTATTCATTCAAGTGAAAAATATAAAAAAAGGTTAAAACCTTATAGAAAAAATAACCCCTAGCTACAGGGGTTGTTAGAAATATAAATACTAAAAATTTCACTACCCAAATAATCCATACATTTCAAATTTTCCTTTATTTCAACTGTTAATAAAACCTAGAGAATAAAATTCTGACAAATCTCACAAAGATATGATTTGCCACTAAAAAACAGCTTCTTGCTCAAAAACACTTTATGAGTTATCATTTTTACTGCCTACTGTATTCTACAATATTTTTAAATTAAATAAAGAGTAATTTGAAAACAAAAAGATTGAAAAATCTTGAAAGAGGATGCTTCACCATATCTGTAGTCTTCTTGTTACCGGGTTTTTGTGTTTTGTTTTCCAGAACCCCAAATTTGGTGCAATGGACATTATTTTGCTAAGGCTTCTTCTTTCATTTTATTTCCATCTTATTTTTCAAAGGATTCATGTGGCTGTTGGGGAAATGGCATAAGGGATGTTTTTTTATTTTTTTTTTCTGCAACAGAAGGCTCAGAAATGACTTTTTGCAGTCCTTACAGAAAGAAAAGTTGATTATTCTCTCTCTAAAACGAAATGTTTGGTCACTGGGGATTGCTTCCACGGTGGAAGTTCAGCCTCGGCTGCACTTCTGGAGCACTGAATCTTAAATTGCCAGAGACAGCAAAGTCGGGGACGGGCTCAGCAGCTTCTTTCTTCTTCCTGTTGTTACAAAGGCTTTCTCCAGAAGCAGCGACAGGGCTGAGAACAGAGTCCGGGCAGGGGATGAAAAGGCCCCCCGAGGAGCTGTAGGTCAGATGTCGTTCCTGGATTCTTATATCCCCTACCAGAAGGGTGAGAGTCCCCTCGGCCCCTGTCCCTCCTCAGCCTGGCCAGGAGCCCCCCCGGGGCTGTGGCCAGTCCCAGCACGGGGGAAGGTGGTGCGGTGGGACAGGTCGGGAATTCGCTCCAGGTGAAAAAATAACAGGAACAACAAAAGTAGTAGAGAGATGAAGAAAGACCAGCAAATGTGGAACATGAAATAAGGTGGTTTGACAGCTGTGTTTTGAGAGTGTGAAGACGTGTTGGGGAAAAATGGATCATACGTTACAGCAGTTTAGGGAGAAGGCTTTCCCGCTTGCTGCTTTTTTTTTTTTTTTTTCCCCCAAAAGTCATTAAATTAAATGTACATTATATGCAGAAAGCAAGCAAGTTTGGCAATGTTTAGGAGATAATAAAGTACACCAGAGTCTTCATACTGTATTTGAACAGCATAAATTAGCGTAACTCCAGAGAAAGTGAACTTGTTTGCAGTGATCGAGAACTTGAGAACATTTTGAAGATGGAGCTCCCGTGCTGTTTTCGTATTGCTTGAACTTCCTGAGAGTTGCCGTAGTTATAAATTTGCGAAAAGAAAAATAAAGTAAAATCATTCAATTACAATCATATACACCTGGAGCCTTTCAACCTCACAATCTACTGAGCTGCTGTGGACTGAGCAAGCAAAAGTGACTTAAAAACCCTCCCACAAGAGTCAACGGCTTGGTTATAAAATGGGAACACAAATAGACTGGGCTTCTCAAGGAGCCTGTTTGCTTAGACTCGTAGGAGGATGGATTGGAAGTAGGTTTCCCTTCCCAGAGCCCGGGGGACCCGGCCGTCACCTCCCTGGCGATTTCCTTCAGGTGGCTTGTAGTCCAGCCCCATGGATTTGGTGCACGTTCTCGAGTGGAACATCCTTCCTGGCTCAGGGAGAGTTTTTGTGTACATTTGCTTTCAAGAAATTAGAAATACATGATAAGAAAACAGCGTAATTCACTTCTCCAGTGTAAAGTACTGTTTCATTGTGAGATGTAAATCTTTTATACTACAAATTAAAACTGAGATAGACAATGTTTGAATGTTGATTAGTCGTAATAAAATCTTTTGAATCCTCAGAGCTACATTTCCTTGAGATGTTAATTTTAAAAACTTCTGAAAGTATTTTGAACAGATTGAGACTGGAATGCTTTGGAGATGTCACAACTTTTTTTACAATACAGAGAAGAAAGATCCATCGAGATACTTATAAACATATAATCACTGCACGGTGTCTGTGGACTGTACTGTGTGAGAGGTGGAGCCATCACTGCGACCTGCTCTGTGCTGTGATTGCGGTAACGCACTGACTGTGCTTGCCATTTCGTGTACCAGCTGAAGGTGAGTTTCCAACGCAACACCCCCAGAATCAGGGGGCTACTGCTTTTTGCAAAGAGGCAAGGTTAGCATCAGTGGTCATCGCTGCATAGCTATTCTGCTAGTCCTGGGCCAGCTGTGGCCAGCTGACATTTCCACCAAGTGAGACAGCTTCGGTCTCATCCTCTATAACCTCTGCTCTGGACTCAGACTAGATATAAGGAAGAATTTTTTTACACTGAGGGTGGTGAGACCCTGGCCCAGGTTGCCCAGAGAGGCAATCCCTGGAAACATTCCAGGTCGGGTTGTACGGGGCTCTGAGCAACCTGGTCTAGTTGGAGATGTCCCTGTTCATGGCAGCGGGGTTGGAACTGGATGGGCTTTAAAGGTCCCTTCCAGGCCAAACCATTCTGTGATTCTGTGATTTAGCTTTTGTGAAAAAAAAAATCAAAAAAGAATCAATGCGACTTTGTACAATGCTGGTAAAAAAAATCAAAAAATATTTAATTAAGAAAAAAATTGCGATGAAGGCCCGGCCCCAAGTGCCCATCCCGACCCGATGTCCTGCGCTGAGTGCGTGCGAGCAGACGTGGGTCGGTGCGAGCTTCACTGCCCTGCTGTGATCTGCACCCGAACGAAGCGGCCCCGGTTAGAGCCGGTGTAACTGCACTGATTTGATTTTATGCCTGAGATAACACACTGCAAACTCCTGTGACACCCACGCTGTAGTAGCACGTACCACCCCGGTGAATAATACATTGAGCCAGAAGCACCTGCACATTCTGTGATAGATTCCTTTTGCTCCCAGTCGTTCTCCTTTAAAAACCCAAAAAGCGTGCAGATTGCAGATTGTGCTTCCGCCTGCACAGACTTTAAATGAGCTGTCTCTTATTTGGGGACTGATGTGTGCTGTGGCTGTCCAATGGCATTGCTCCAAAACTGGGAGTACTAGGAATTCTATTTTTCCATAGAATGAGAAAGGGAATTGATCTTCTGTTTTGAAAATACGGATTTATGTTATCCCCTTCCCAGTCTTCTGGAATGTGACCAAAATCTGGAGCTGGGAGATGACTTAGTGAAGCCAGCAATGAAATCCCTTCTGCTGACCTTGAATAATGCTGGAGTGATAAAGTCCAGTACTTAATTGCTTGTCAGGCGTCTGTCTGTCTGTCATTATAGCCCTGCTCCGTAGGACCCTTAGTACGACCGGTTGTGCTCAATATAACCACAGAGGCAGCCGCTTTCTTAATTCGAAAGGTATCTTCCCAGACGTGCTATATGTCAGTATCGTGGAAGCATCCCCTGTGTCATCACATTCCCAGGGAATGAGATGGCAATGGGTGCCTACCCAGAACTTCATGAGACATTAGAAACTGGATGAGGCAGATGGTGAAAAAGTGACCATAATATCTCCTAATAAATTCTGAAAGGGATTGTCAAAAGAACTTAATATCTTCCTTTTAATACAAATACTTCAAGTCAAACTTTCGTTTACAGGTTTGATGAGAAATTTGGTTTCTTACCTTATTTTGTCTTTACTTCTTGAGTCTGTAATGTAAGCATAAGACGGGTAGCAAAAACAGGAGAAAATGGATACAGAGAGGAGAAAATAAAAACATGGAAGAGTATATCTCTGAGAAAGCTGCATGGTAAATCATGCACATTATGATGCACATATTCAGTGTTTCTACCTCATCTGTAAAAAAAAAAGAAGTGCAAAAGGTATCTCAGCATTATGTAGAGGAAAACCCTTGGATGCAGTGGTCCTGGGTGCACTCACTGAGCACCGAGCAAAGTCTGAGAGAGGTTCACTCATCATCTGCATCAGCACAAACAGCAACATGAGATCAGGAGAAGTAGAAAAAAAAAGTAGATTTTAAGACATAAAATGTTTGTTTTATAAGTAGTAGAGTTACAGATGAGTATGCTACATTTTTGTGTTCCTGAAGAGGAGGTTAAACTAATATTTACAAATGCGAAGTCCTAAGTTCTTGATTAAATACACAGATATAGTGAGTTTGTCCGCACTCTTTCACTCACTTTTCCTGATATTTTCCTTTGAGAAAATCTTTAATGCTAAAGGGTTTTTCTCAAGAAGGAACACAATGTAAAGCACATTTTAGGAGGTCAGCTTTGGCTGATATTCAGTGCCCCTTCCCTTCCCTTCCCTTCCCTTCCCTTCCCTTCCCTTCCCTTCCCTTCC
>VXAK01009095.1:167989-178936 GCA_013399435.1 Arenaria interpres
TTTTGGTAAAATTAATCACTTCAGAGTTTTGGGAACTCTGTACACAGGGGATTTAGGAAGGAATTACCTTTCCTGCAAACAGATCCTGCACACCAGGAGTGGGGTTGGCCCAGGGACAAACCCTGCTGTGGCCACCGCAGAGGACATTAAACCAGCTTTGGGAGATTAACCCTGTGCTTGTTGTGCTCCCTTGAAAATCAGGCTGATGGAAAGTGTCAAGGTTTAGCTCCAGAAACACAATTAGCAGTGAAAACAGGACTTTCAACAAATGGCATTATGATGGATTAAGGAGGGATTACTGCCTTGTATCTAACAGCTCTCAAGAAAATAACTTTACAAAAAATACAAAAGCGAAGAAATTAACTTGTTTTCTACTGGAAGTAGATTTGTTTGCCTTCACTGCCATCTGCCAACTCTTGCCTATTTTATAAACAAGAAAACTAAAACAATAACACAAATCACTTGGGAATGACAGCTGACTGTAGAACTCATTATCCAGGGCTGGCCACGAATGGGCTGATGGTCAAAGAGCTGCAACATCTATCACTTTCCATTGGGCTTGATCACCCTCCATGTTGAATTGTGACCCAGTGCTTTCCTCCACAGGGCAGAGCAGTGACCATGGCATCACCGATGGGAGTATTGAGCTAGAAGGCATCCTGGGCCATCAGAGTCGGGCATGGGCAGAGAGGAGTAGAGCAACTCCTCCTGCTGATGTCTGCTCCATGCTCCTCAAGTCATCCTGCCCCGTCCAAAGCCAAGGCTGGGGAAGGGCAGTTGTTCACTGGATGACTCTGGCTGGGTCTATTCTCTTCCCACTAGCCTTTTCTGTCCTTTGCCCCCTTCAAAATTACTTGAAATCATCATCTTGGTGATCCTGGGAAAGGTCCTTGTGCCCAGCATGGTTTACCAGCCGACCCAGTAGGATAAGGGGAGATGGCTGGCTGAGATGGTGACCACCTCTACCCATGCCCTGGCCCTGCACCCCTTCTTCTCACCACCCAAAAGCCTTTACAAACATCTCCCATCTTTGCTCTGCAGGACCCCATGATGTGGGCTCTGTGTGCGTGTAGTGTGAGTATGGCTGTGGAAAGAGGGTGTAGGAAGTTTCACTTTTTCCCCATCTCTTTCTCATTCTCCTTTTCTGGTGACTCTTATTCAATTAAAGTCATCCTAAAAGTTTCTGCTCAAGTGCACTATGTGCTCTAGCATCCCAGGGAGGAAGGACTGCATTAATAAAATCGTATTTAGGATTCAGGATCCCTCTTCAAAAGAATCTCTAAAGTTTTTAACAAGGGTAACCGAACCTTTTATTTTCTCAGTGGGCCACAAAAAAAATCGCTTAAGGTTATTAATTTTCTCACAATATGACTCTCAAATGCTGGATGAAGAAGAATTTATATTCCAGGCAGTGTGTTCATTTTAATTATGTTTACCTTCCCAGTCTTTCTAAATCAGACTTGATTGCATTTAATAAGGGCTTTAAATGTGTCTTAATAATGTTTGGAATTAATACTGGTTTGTGAGTATCTGAGGATGGTAGGTCCCCAGGAGACCCTCTGAAATCTTGTTGTGATAAATAATCTAAAGCAACCACCTGTGATAAGAAATATTTTGCATTTTTTTCATTAATTTTCTATGCTGATAGGGTTTTTTTTTCACAGTGTCCACGTCGCGGAATAGCTCTGGCGGTGGCAGGCAGGAGCAGCAGTCAGTATATTAAACTGTCTAATAATGTTTTATTTCCTTCTGACTACCATTCATGCGTGTCTTTCTTAATTACACTTTCTGTCTGCAAAAGCAGGCAGCAGCGTGCGACATACCCGGGAAGCGCCTGTCCCCTGCACCGCTGTTATCCCTGTCCCTCCCGGCCACTGGGTGCCTGGCGTGGGTTTCTGGGAGCCCGGCCACTGGCGAGGTCACCGTGGTGGTCACCGAGGCTGAGTGCGGAGGTGACAGCGCCGGGGCTGGTGAGGAAAAAGTAATTTGCAGGTCGTTTATTTGGGAGGAGTTTGGGTGAAGAAAAGGACATGCAGAGCTGGCAAAAAGGTGAGCTCGAGAAAGGAGAAAACAGGTAATAGGCACGAAATTGTGTGGAGAGTCGAGAATCACAGGATGACAGAATCCACAGAATCGACAGAACCACAGATTCCTAGAAGTTTTTGTTTCTGTCGGTAGGAGCAGGGGTGGCCAGAGGCTGAGCTGACCCGTGGGACACCAGGAGGGGACACAGACACACCTTTATGCAGCAGCAACTAAAACGTCAAAACCATTAGGTACAAATCAGGGGAGCAGATGTCGTGTCTGACTGTACGTGAAGTACAATTTTCTGTGCAATAAATGGAAACCCTTTTTGTTAGGATCTGTGCACTAAATGTTGATGCTCTTGTATAAGAATACCTGGGGATATAAAAGAAGAGCTGTGTTATATGCAATTGGGGCGAAACTGCACCCATAAAAGAACAAAAAGTTTTCAAGAAGACACAGGGACCCTGAAGAGAGTAAATAGGTGGCCGTGCTTTGCTGAGTACGAAGGAAGAGCAGCCCCTGGGACCCCAGGGACCTGGTCCCACGCGGTTCTGTCCCAAGGAAAGGCTCCCCATGGGGAACCAGCCAAGCCATGCAGGATTTTTGAAAGATATCCAGAAACTTAGCGCTTTTGCACACACAAAAGTCTATGTTTGTCTGAGTTTTATATTTTCCCTACTCCACTTCTTTTCTAGATGTATTCTCTATATCTCTTAGAGACATGGCTTAGTGATGGTTTTTGTCAGTGTTGGGTTGATGGTTGGGCCCAATGATCTGAAAGGTCCCTTCCAACCCGGACAGCTCCATGATTCTGATTCTCTGGTTCTATTCTAAAGAAATGGTGAAATTGCAAATGTGCCCAGCACCCGGTGGCCTCTGTTCTGACATCCTTGGACCACTCGCAAATAAAAATCTACACAGCCAGCAGCTCTTACACACCTCTGCGCTGGCTGCGGACCCCCGGGAGGTAGGGAGTGAAGACAACGTGGGGTGCTCTGCACTGGGCTGGGGGGGCAGGACATGCTGTGGTCCCTCTCCTCCCGGCAACCTCGCTCCCAGGAGAGCACACACTGGTCTCAGCTGTGCTGAAAAGGGAATTATCCTCCTTTGATGTCATAGGGGATTTCAGGGATAAATTGATGTTATTGATGGCTGTTAGCCATCTACTTCTGCGACCCTTTAAGAAATAAAGGAGAAGAAGATTTATGTCTTTGATGTTCGTTGCACGGGGAAACCACTTCAAAGAAAGATGAAACGATGCCAGTAAACTCGAGAGGTTCTCGCGTCCCGGAGCGAGCAGCAGATCCGTGTCACACCACTGCTTCAGCCACAAATTACCTTTATTTCTTTGTTTTTAATTTTCTCTCTCACACAGATATCACTGAGCTCTTTAATACCTTTCTTTTGAACTGCTACACAGAAAAGCTTGTGCTGAGTTATTTCTGGGGGTTTTTTATGGTAAGTACGACTCCTGCAATTCTCCCCTGAGAGGATGTTTCTCCTGTCCCTCAGCTGTCAGTCCTGGGGACCCTTCAGCACTGGAAACTGCAGAAACTTTCACCCCAAACCAGTGGATGAATCGGCATTTCTGGTTGCAAGAGCCAAATCAGGCTCCAGGAAATCCTGGAGATGTGGGATTAAATGGAAATTCAAGGTCTTTAAAGGAAATTTTTATGATTTTCAGCTGCATGTGGATAACTACATGATCAGTATATCCAGAACTTATCCTTTACTCCCATTCTTGTTTCTTTCTATCCCAATGTTTTCAAGTCAACAAAAGGAATTAAAAAATCCTGCTTTAGTTATATTGGAAAGTTCCAAAAATTCACAAGAATATTATCAAAATAGGTATATATGGATGAGTAGACAAAACTGATTTGAAAAATGAGTAGATTACTGATTTTGTTAAATTCAAGTTGTCCATTCATTTTTAACAAGTATTTAGAATCATTGAATCACCGAATAACTTTGGCCGGCAGGGATATCTGGATGCCCAGCTCGCCTCAGAGCCAGGCCAGGTGAGATCAGGTTGCTTGGGGCTTTGACTGGTCTTATCACAGATAACCACTTTTCCACAAAAAGGAGAAAGGACTAGTGTGCTGATGTTACCCATTACTTATTCTGTCTCTAAAACAAAACAAACCATCCCCCAGCCCTTCCATTAGCCCCTGCCCGTGGGTGATGCTCAACTTCTGCCCATGGACAATGATCAGATCCTGTGCATGGATGATGCTCAGCCTCTGTCTGTGGGTGCCCCGGCTCATGGGTTTGGGGTTTGGGGATGCTGCTGACTCCAGAAACAGGCAGCAGCAGGTGAGGTGTCCTCCTGCTCTTCCACAGGACTCTGCCAAATGCTCCTTGAGCATCTCCTGAGACGTGGGAACATCCAAGAACAGCACAAAGCCCTGAAGGCTGAGCACAGGGCTCCCGGATGGGTAGTGCAGGCTCTTGGCTGTGCTCTCAGGGCTTGGAAACTCCTGCCTCTGAGAGGTAATTAACCCAATTTGGGGGATATAGTTATGGCCACAAAACTGGTATTTACTGCTGGAAGGGTAAAGTTTTGCTTTTTCATCTTTGTGGCAATCATTACCGCTAAGACTTTTATCTAATCAATCCCAGAGCCCCAAAGCAGAGAAATTTATTTATGACACTAATTATTTCTGAGACTTATTTTTCAATATGTTGTTATACAAATCATGCCATCTGCTCCAGCTATCAAGGTTGGATAAAATACAGCAATTAGAACTTTTTAAATACGTGGGACTGGTTTCTCTGCTGCGTTAGTCTGCACCTTGCTGCCATGGCAGGGCTGCAGGGTGAGACCCTTCAGTGCCTCAGCGGCAGCTCCTCCATCTGCCCCGTGCCCGGGCACCATCACTGCTGCTCCCAGGGTCTGCTCACAGCTGGGACCACCGCAGAGCCATGGCCATGCCAGGAGGGGCTGAGCCAAATGTCCAGTGCTGGGGCCACCAACATCATAAGGACATGGAGCTGTTGGAGAGGGGCCAGAGGAGGCCACAGAGATGCTGGGAGGGCTGGAGCTCCTCTGCTGTGAGGACAGGCTGAGAGAGATGGAGGGGTTCAGCCTGGAGAAGAGAAGGCTCCAGGGAGACCTTAGAGCCCCTTCCAGTCCCTCAAGGGGCTCCCGGAAAGCTGGGGAGGGACTCCTGATCAGGGAGGGGAGCCACAGGAGGAGGGGGAAGGGTTTGACACTGAAAGAGGGGAGATTGAGATGAGATCTGGGGAAGAAATTGTTTGCTGTGAGGGTGGTGAGACCCTGGAAGAGGTAGCCAGAGAAGCTGTGGCTGCCCCATCCCTGAAGGGGTTCAAGGCCAGGTTGGAGGGGGCTTGGAGCCACCTGGTCTGGTGGGAGGTGTCCCTGAAGTCCACAGACAGAGGAATCTGTCACTTACTTCACAGACAAGTTAATTTGCAATCTTTTAAAAAGAGCAGCAAGATAATCTTAACAGCAACATTCAGTAATAGAAAATACGTCTCGTAAAAATCTAAGCTTGGATCTGCAGAATAAAGCTTTTGGAAATTCGGTGTTTGTTCTACAGAAATTCCCCACATTCACAACTTTTGTTTCTTTCTGAATCAGAACTAAAACATATACCTTTAAAATTTCCATCAAATTCATACATCTATGAATATTTATATCTGTGTATATACAGAAATGAGACATATTCACATTATATTGATTAAAATAGTCATACTGATAAATGCTACTTTTGATATTTTTAGATTTTAGCTATTGTGATTCCACATAGTATTTATGAATTTGCACCATTTCTTTCTTACAAAAATAGTTTGTTTCACATATTTTTCCCTAAATAGTTTTCCCTATATTGACATATTCCCAACAGATGCTTTTTCAATGAAACAGCATTTTCTGAAAGGTTAAATTGGAGGCTTCTGCCAGCGTTTCTGATGAGTCAGAGTAGTGATGTGAAATATTTTCATATAGGCTTGAAAGAACTTTGCAACAGTTTTTTGCCTTTTGGAAGGCAGATTTCTGAGTTTTTTCATCTCTTTTTCCTTTCCAGTGTTTATTTTGGCTGTGCCATGGAGCTGCTGAATTTGAAATAGCTTGTAGTAGGCTCAGGGGAGAGTGCTCCTGCAAACAATCTCCTTGGGTGAATACTTGGAAGTTTAAATAGAGCTTTTCTACCACTGTATGTATAGTTCTTGTGTCTCTCATTTCCCTGTGCATTTCTTAGAGGAAACTTTAAGAGAAATAATGCAATTCAAATTACTAATGGAAGTATTTGGAAAAATGAAATGCTAAGGTTGAGAAGGCATCTCCATAAACAGCACCTGAAGGCGATGACACTTCGGATCTTGCTAAGCTTACCCCCATGAGAGATTACACTTAGGTAGTCTTCAGCCCCGTAAACCGGGCTGGAAGTGGCACTGTGACCCCATATTGGCATGTCCCCCCTCCAACGTCACAGCTATGGGACAGAGGAGCTTCCCTTAGGGGACATCATGGCTTTCTTCCCTCCCCTGCAGAGCACAACCTGGACAGCAAAGCCTGGGAAAAATGGGTGTGTTTCGGGAGATGATGCTCAGAGGAGAGCTGCCTTCAGGAGCTGCCTGAGCTGCAGTGATGGTGAGGAGGGGGAAAACCACCGCTTTGCTGTGCCCCACAACTGCTTCCTCCACAGCAGCCAGCAGTGTTTGCTTCTTTAAACATTTTCTGCACTCAGTGGTTGGGTTCCTTCACAGCACTCGATGCTGCGGACAGGTAACTGCAGGAGACACGTCCCCAGAGCTGTGTGACGGCAGAGGAACCTGTGTCCATCTCTGCTCCTGCAGAGCTTCCCCAATCCCGACCCCCACTACCATCTACTTCTGGAGTTATTTCAAAGCAGATGAAAAAATTATGACTTTTATGACTGTCAATAATAAAAAAATATTGCCTAGCAATTTCTTCAAATAGCTTTGAGTATATTGTTTGAAAGACTTTTTTTCTGGGTTCTTTTTTTTTCTTCCTTAAGCTGTCAGAACATTTTGAAGTGCAGCATTTGTTGTTTTTATTTGAAATTGCTGGTCCTTGTGGAAAACCCATCTCTGAAATGGGAGACCTGGGAGAAACTAACAATTTTCATTTCACAAACATCTGCATGGAATGAAAGCCCACTCCCAGGAAATGTGAAATACCACTTGAAGGAGCAACAAAGATTTTAGGACGTAAAAGCTGGTGGAAACTCAAACTGCCGCAGAAGAACTGTGATTTTTCCACAAGATAATATTTGATATTTCAGCAATGAATTTCACCCTTCTCAGCACAGCTCTGAAGAAAAGTGGTCTGTTTCCACCTGAAGAAAAACTCACATGATACAGAGGAAAAAGTGGTTGGGTACTGCTTTTCCCAGCCCAATGGAAGCTTTCCTGCACCTGAAGTAATCAGCTGCAAAACCTCCGGGAAGTGTAGGTAGATAAAAGTTAGGAACAAATATTACAACAGAAGAGTAGTTCTGCTGGAAAAATTCCCACTTTTCACAGGGAAACAATACTTAGAAGATAATTAAAATAAAACAGATGAAAAGTAAAGAACAAAACTCTATGTAAAGAGCTTTTATTTGGCTATAATAAAAGAGGTCCATGACAAATTGAAAGGAAAAAAAGAAAACAAGATGCATTAGTATTTTTCATATATAGATTTTAAATGGCATGGTTATTTGTGGACGGCAATATTTTCAAGTAGAAAAATAATGCTGCATATAGTTAATTTCCAGTTATAAAGTGATAACCAGCAGAGACAGACTGTAATAGGATTGCAATTATTTAGTTTTCTAACTATACCCAGCACTGAAAACTATCACTCTACCTATTTACTGAAATGTAAAATTAAATGCGGCAAATAATGGGAGTTGCAATCACTGGTGTTTCTGCCCAAGAGAACTTTTGTCACTCCCTACTCTTTTCATTAATCCAAATTCATGGTCTTCAGTTTTATTTCCCTCTGCTAATGCAGAGTATTTATCTTTTTGGGGCTCTGATCAGGCCATGTAATGCTGTTGCCCCAGGAAATGTGATCTTATCTGTCCCTGTTACTTAAAAGAGACAATTCAGCAAACATCCACCGTAAATAAATATCAGACTTTCTTTGGTGTATAAGTAGAAGGAAAGGGATTTTAATAATATTTTGCATTTTCTTCGCTTGTTAATACAAAGTGAACAAAAGGGCTGCTTTCAAACAAACTAGAGGGGGAAATATAAAAATATTGTGATCTTTACCTGGGTGACACTGGCTCAGCTGGTACCAGAGAGATTCTGTCAGGGGTCCAGTGACGCTACTGCAGGTGATGCAGGAGAGAGATTCTCGGAGTACCGCATCCCAGTTGTCCATCCCAAGTGGACAATCAGACACTATTTGCAAATGTAAACACCCTGTGGCCAGGGGTTTGATGCTGCAATGCTCAAGTGTCAGGACAAGCTCCAATTTGAAAAGCATTACAAAACACAACAAAATCAAGGACTTAATGAGTCCCTGACACTGCAGAATGTTCCAGGACCATATTTCTAATGGGTATCAGCCAGTAAGGAATGGAGCTGCCTCGAGGTGGCTGCCAATAAAACACAAGTTGCAGGGTTCAGTACACGGGTGACAAAGAAAATGTGGACATTTGTGATCCACAGGCAGATCGTTGAAAATTTTTGGTTTCACTCTGCAATTATGCATATCAGTAAGGCTGACCAACTCATGTCTACAATCACTCAAAGGAATTAAAAAGATATAAAAATATTAATGATTTATAATATATATTAGAACATTTATTTATATTTATATTTGCATATTTGTTTTTCTGTGTAATATATACATCTTAAAATTTACCCAGGGCTTTAAACTGTGGACCCAATGATGCTCTGCTTTTAAAAAAATGATGAACACACGTAGAGGAGAGTTATATGGATTCTCAGCCTCCAGGGACTGCATCATCATTAATAAGAAATGCACCTCCGAGATCCAATTTCTCGGCCTCAGTTCAACACAAAGATGCATCAGGCCAGTAGCTCAGGGGGTATATGGAGCCCTGAGAAACCGGAATTAGCAAAACTACACAGTTTTATGAGCCTTTATATTATGATTCCCTGCTGCATGTATTCATAGAAAGGGCTGAAAAAAATATATTAGCGTGAGGGTAGTTATCCTGCTGTAGCCCGAATATTCATCGTGCAAAGTATTGGCTTTTGGCAACACCCTTGGTTTTCTGCAGCAAGTGTCTTTCCTGTGGGGAGCTCTGGTTTCCAGCTGCCCCAGCACCGCCGAACCGTTTCCGTCTGGATTCTCTCCTGGAACCAGCCTCACGGAGCGCTGACGTCTGCGGTCGATGCTGATACAGGTCCCTCTAAAAAGGCTTCTCCTCAGCCATTTCCCTGAACACACGGACATTCCCAACCTCCTTTTATTACAGTCCGTTGTATAATTGCAAAGCGATGAGCAGCCAGCAATAATTAACAGCGGGGTGCAGTCACAGGCAGAGCCTTACTCATTATTGCCTTACTCATCAGTCAGAGCTTTATGGCCCATGTTCAGCCCTTGCAGCCACCTCTGCCACCTCTGTCCCACCCTGCCTGTCCCCTCCTGGCAGCTGGGGCACATCTGGGGACACCAGTGGGTGTTTGGGGTGCAGAACCCAGCGCACCTGGGACAGACCCCCAGGAACGACACATATCCCAGGACCCTTGTCCCCGAGGAGCTGTGACATCTGAAATCCCTTCCTCCCAACTGGTCACCCAAGCATTTATGCCTTCAACACAGATAAAATTGACTGCCCAACCTCACATGGAGAACATGAGTGGTGGTTAAGGGCAATCATTTACAGAGCTGATGGCATAATTTTTGTCGACTATTTCTACAATTTTTCCTAAAAAAATGAAATTTTCATTAGAAAGTTTGTGTTCCTGAATAAGCTGCTCTGCATAAAAAAGCAGAGTTTACCAAAAATCACAAAGAAATTAATCTTCCAGTTTTAGCCAAAATTAATTCATGCTTGCAACTATTTTTTTCCAGTTCGGAAACAAAAGTTATTTTGAAATAACTTAAATTTCACAGGGAATAAACATTTCAAGTTCTGAAACTTTCTAATTGCACATTTTATTCTAAGTCCTCATCTCACCTACTTTGAAATGTAGGTCTTTTTGGAGTCATCACATGTATCAGGATTTTTATGTCTTAACTAAGAAAAAACGTATTCCCCAAAGGTTTTTAATGAGCTGCTTACAGCTAACTGTTTACATCCAAATACAGCAAATACCATCCTGCACTTTTGTTGTCTTTTCAGAGTAACACTGAAGCTTCTTCACGTCTCTTCCAGTGAATTTATGGTACTGTATCGACATGGAGGAAGTCTGTAGCTTGGGTTGGTTTTCTTTATTTTTGCTTTTCTATATTAACAATAGTCTCTATCTCACTAAAAAATGACCTTTTCCTCTAGCTAAAACCTCAGCGATAATGAAAAATGCTGCAATAAGAGAAAACATCTCTAGTTATTAAGAAGACAAATTTGTTACTCCCAGAAGACGTTGTCCTCCTGGGAAATGAGGTGACTTTCCCGCAGCAGAAGGACAGAAGCTTTGGGCTGCTGTTTTTCAGGGTTACAGTGAAGTCAGTGACGTCCGAAGAACTAACTGGTGCTGGAGTGACGGCACAAGCTGCCTTGCCCCTTGGACAGTGGAGCAGAACAGGGGCCCGACCCCTTCTTCCACCCAGGAGCCTTTTCTAGACCTTCCAGGCTGTGGAAGATCTTCCTCAGAGGAAGGGCTAATGGGCAAGGGCAGCTCTGCTGTGACCCTGTGGTCCTACATCTGCCTTCTGTCCTTCCATGGCCTTGAGAATGTCTCCATGGCTGAAAAAAATACAATATAGATTTTTATTATGTAAATTTTGATCTGGAAAAGAAAAAAAAAAAA
>VXAK01009095.1:178976-196246 GCA_013399435.1 Arenaria interpres
CAAATTTGTTTGCCCCCAAATATGACATCTGCTGGTTTTGTTCCAGGTAAAGGATAAAAAGTCATGATCCTGAACCAGTAATATTCCAAGATTTCCTAGAGAGTTTATCCACAATGAAAGATAAAAATATCAGTATGAAAGATTCATTCATTCCAGTGGTAAACATCTTAAGAAACAAATTGCATCAGAAACTTTCCCATGAATAGAGGAATGGTATAAACTCCAGAAAGCCTGGGGAAAAATCTTCAATTAATTACATATATGAAAGATTTTCTTAGATAGTCTTTCACTGAATAATAATATACTAACACTACAAATAAGCAGTGGTTTTCAGAGAATTATATACTTAATAGAGTTTCTTGGGTGAATCACTAATAATTTGATATTTACAGGAGCAAATTTCCAGGTCTGGGGTGAGGAGCTGCTTGCTGCAGTGGGGGGGCTGCTGGAGGGGCCGAGCAAGGTGACCTGAGCAACCGGGTTTAGCTCCCAGTGGCTCCAGTTCAGCGTTACATTATGGGATTTTTCCTGCAAGAATCGCCCTTTTTTTTTTTTTTAAATTTGAATATTCAAATATTTCTTATTGCATTTCTCTTCATTTTCAGCTGAAGGTGAAAGGAGAATTGCAGATTGGGGGAGCCTTAAATTTTCACATTGAACAACTTGCTGGCTTTTCTGCAGAAGAAAATGCCTGTGTTGGAGAAAAATCAGTTGGTGAAACTTATTGGTGGGGTTGTAAAGCACGATCATTAGAGTAAATAGAGTGTTTAATCCCGAATGTGGCTCATGCCGCTTCCTAGTGAGCAAAAAAGTTTGGAACAAGTTACTGAACCCACGGTTGTCTAACCTAAAATATTGTATAACTTGAGCTCAGATAAACCACGCTGTGCTTCAAGCCATCTAAAACCTGGTTTCATGTCGATGATAAAGTTGGCGCTACAAAATAAGGACATGATTGTCCCGAACAGATCTCTGCGTGTGTGCTCTCTTTGGTCTTCTGGTTGGCATTGCTATTATCGTTTTTTTATTTGGGTTTGGAAATGAGGGATTTACTGGTGTTGTGTAGGTGAGCAATCACAAAGCACAGTCTGGGAGCCAGAGGAGGTCACCAGGACATGGCAGGGCGATGGGAGAGCGTGGTGGCACGGTGCTGGTCCACCACCCCAGCCTGTGCCCTGCCTTGGGGATTCACCAGCTGTGCAGAGACACCAGGAATCACAAGTGAAAATAGCGTTGACAGCACCCATATCATCTCTTCTCGCCTCGTCTCAGCAGTGCCAGAGTGAGCACCAAGCAACGGGCAGCTGAGCTGCAAGAACTGCTGTACCCAGAGCCATTGTCATCCACTTCAGTCACTTCTTGTAGAACAGCAAACAGTTTATGCAGCCCTCTCAGGAGAAAAATAAAACGCTAAGGGGATAAATGACCAATTAGGCTGCCTCATTTCAGATCTAAAAGCAGGGCCAGCAATATCTGATGGAAAAGCAAAATGCACGGGGACCCATTTAAAGAAAATGCTCCTTTTTCTGGCTGCACTTTTGCTGAAGATAAACCTCTGCCTCAACAAAAGGAGTTTTCCTCTCCACAACCCTGAGCACAGAGAAGAGGAACTGCTGGTAACACACGTTCACAGCCGACTACTTCATCTCCAGGCAGCTATTTCTGATTGAAGGTGGTGCTTTGGTGCCTGCGCTCAGGCTCTCCCAGCAGCAGAATATGCAGACAGGCGTTACATTCCCCTCAGCCAGAGGCAGAAAACTCACTGTGGGAACAAAGTCACCTGCTTTGACCACAGCATCTTAAAAGCAGCAGATGAGCATGTTCTCCTTTTTCTCTGTACTCACAGGGGAGGGAGAGCACATCAGGTTCCTCCTTTCCATTTACTCGGATCCCATCCTCCCCTGCTCCTCTCCAGCTTCTGGTACCTGCTTTAACCCACGCGCAGACATCACTTGCCAATTGGCTTCCCATCTCACTTCAGTTGTGGGGCATTCAAAGGGCAAAAAATGTTTATGAACCTATTTCCAAGAAGCCTGAAGAGTGCTCTGTGCCTGTGATACTGCCATCACAGAGAGTCAGGAGTCAACAGAACAGGCATGGGGGAACTGCTCCTGTGGGCAGCTGCAGCTGGGGGACATGTGGTGCTCACTGCGATGCTCTGACACAGCCACGGGCAGGACATCAGCTGAGGATGCTGACACATTTCCAAAGAAAGCTGAAGCACCCATATCTGACCCCCATACTGTGTCCCGTGCTCTGCCCCGTCCCACCAGGGCTGTGCCATGCCGCTGCCGGGCACATCTACCCTGGCTCCTGGCTGCCCACTCAATGCCTTTTGCCACCACCTCCCATTCCAGAGAAGGCACAGACAGCTGGGGAAATCTGTGGAGAGCCTGTCCAAGGGGATCCAGCCCTTCTGAAGCTGTTCACATGAGCTGCCTGCTCACTGAGGGTGTTTCTGGAGGGTAAACCCATTACTGAGGTTGCTACCTCCTTGCTCATGGTCCTGCAGCAGATTTCTGGACCCTTGTCAGCATCCACCCACTGCAGCTCAGGGCACTGCAGGGGCTGGTGAGCATCTCTCTCAGCCGTAGTGTGGGGTGGCCGAGCTCCTGTGTCCCCTCCTGCCGAGGCCAGGTGCACTGTGCACCGTGGAGGGAGGTTGTATAAGCCACACAGGAGGGAACGGGCTCTGTCTCCCATCAAGAAACTCAGGAGTTGGTGCTGTCAGTCGTAGTCTCAGGTGCAGGCAGGGAGGGAAGCAGTAGAGAAGATGCGGCTGTCCCCATCTTCACACCTTTGCATCCTGGAGGCCTTGGATGTGCCTCCGGGATACAAAGGAATAGAGGGGCACAAAGGCATGGGCAGACCCGGGCAGGACAGCCGAGAGCTGCTGAGATAATGGCAAATGAGTCCTCAACTTCCCTTATAAATTTAATGCAAATATCCATATGGAATGTTTTCTGGTCATGAAAGAGGCTTGTGCTTACGCCGTATCTCCAGGGCAACTCTGCAGCAAAGCCACTAAACCACCTCTTGCTCGGCATGCACATCCAGGGCCTTTATCTCAAAATATCAGCCCTGCTCAGCCTCCGGGCGCTTTGGCACCGGTGTGGGGAACACGGGTGATGGGCGAGCACATTGTGCCCTGGCTGGCAGCTGGGCCAGCCCCTGTGCCATCCACTGCCCCAGGCACCGCGGGGACCTTCCCCACAGCCCTCATTGCTATTCCTGGAGCGTGAGCTGATGAATAACCTTCGGTTGGGGATGTTTGGCAGTAATAAAGCAGCACATCGCCATTCTTTTTCCTCTCACTTCTCATGAATCCTTTTTTAATCTTTAGAAATTGTCTAGTGTCTTAATCTGAGAAAAAAACGGAGATCAGCAGCGTGTTGAGCTCTGGCCCAGGTACTCCTTGGTTGCCAGCGTATGATCGACCAAGCTGAAATATCATTGTAGGAAGCATAACATTCCTGAAAAAGGACAAACAGGCAGCAGCTTTGTTTCCTAATGAGTTCTCTGTCAGACATGAATTCCTAAGCAGGTTAGCAAGCATGTTCTCCTCGGGATTTCCTGCATCTCTCGTTCTGTACGTGGAGCACCAAGCATCTCCGGTGACATGAGCACTGTCCCCTGCTGCCCTGAGTGGCTTTTCGAATCTTGTTTCTCCTACAGGTCTTGACAGAGCTGAGCATCCTCCTCCCCAGGGGACTTGCTTGGAGGTACCATCATGGAGGTAAACTGGGACAGAGAGCCCCAGGGCCAAAACCACAGTCTTGAAGCCACCGGTGGTTTTCAGCCCACGTGGTCAGGTGAGAGCTTACCCAGGAGAAACCCCTGAAGAGCCGCTGCAAGGACATCGTTGTGAGCCCAGCTCTGCCCCTCCATGGTTTCTGCTCCCTGGCTGGGCTAGGCATCGCCTGTCAGACATGGGCACTCTCTGCGGGGGTTCATCACTCTCAGAGGCAGGAATTAGCAGCATTGTACCAGCCAAAACCCTTCTGTATTTTGCTACTTTTCTCCCCAGCAGAGCTCATCACAAAAAAAAAAAAAAAATTAAAAAAAAAGCCCAACCCCCAACATCCAAAGATGTAGCCATATATTTTGTCGTGACAGAAATGCCTGTAAATAAGAAATGTGTAAGATTTACTCTCTGCTCCTGAACTTCAGACCCTCTTGCTCCTGATTCTAGTTTTCTGTACAATTTTAGGCTTTTCCATGCCAGGGTCTCATTAATCCCCCCACCAGCTCCACTGCAGGGGGGGACAGAGCTGTGGGAAGCAGCGGCAGCACCTGGAGCTCGGGAGGCGCTGGGACATCTCCTGGGCTTTAAACAGAGACCCCCAGCTCAGCTACCAGGCTCTGAAACACATCGTGTGCCCTGTGAGGAGGGAAAGGGGAAGAAAAGATGCAAAACATGGCCCCAGCTGTGCACGCAGGCTCGAGCTGCTGCTGAGGACAACATCTGGTAACTGCTGACCTTTTCAAAGCTGTGCCTCCCACCCTGGCAAATCACTGCCTCTGCCTTGCCAAAACAGCCATCAATTAAAAATGCATTACCACAGCTCCCCAAAGCAAAGCCAAAAATTGCTGCTTATTCATTTTGCAGATACTCAAGGCATGTTTACAGAGAGTTTTCCACATCAAATATACTAAAAATTTAATTGACCTCACCTGTGAAGAGATGTTAGGAAAACAAGGAAGATAGGTTTGGAAATAATGTCTCCATCTGCATGCGGACACTTCACGGGCAGAGACAACCCTTTCTGCCTCACACCTTGTATCACCACATATTGTGGGGCCCATGCCATGTGTTTCACAGCCACTGGTGACCCCCATGGAGGTAGTGGGTCCCCACGGGGGGTGCAGGACACTGTGGCATCATCCCACCCGTGGCAGAGCTGGCTGTGACCCCCGCAGTGGTGGGAACACTGTGTTGGAGGTGATGGGACATGGGAAGCCTGGGACACGTCATGGCCAGTCTCCTCCCACAGACAATTCCCAAGGTCTTTCTCGGTGGCCTTCAGTTGAGGGGCAGAAAAGAGCTAACGCTGATGATTTATCAACTGACGAACCGACCATGTGTGTGGTTCAGGGGATGGGGCTTCACCTACAGCTCCTGCAGGGCTGTTGCCTGCAGCCGCCAGCACAGCAGGTACCAGAGCCAGCAGCTGGAAAACAGCTCCATTAAAGCTAGAAATAAAAACACCAAGATCGAAAATAAAAAAGGAGCAAGTGCTAACGTGAGACTAAATTACAAGTATAACATCTTTGCTGGAGATGTTCAATTTTACAGTCTCTATCTGGATACACTTGTAATAATTAGGCAGCGGTTCAGGGAGAAGTCACGGTGGAGCTGAGTGGATTACAGAGCGAGACCGTCCGTCCGGGATGTCACAGCAGTTGCAGCTCCGAGCTGGGATGCTCCTTTCCCTTCGATAGGTCACCAGGGACACACACGAGTGTACAGGCACTGCTTGGGCCTTTCTTCTGAGGCAGGTCTGTGTTCACTAAAGCAACGTAAGATCCAAGCGACCACGCACAATGCCAGAAATGCTGCTTTTCTTAGGGTTTTGTTTGTTTAATAGAGATTTCTGACCGCTGTGTGAGGTACAGGGCTGGGCTGTTCTCCTTGGCAGTGGTGCTGGAGGAGAAGCTGAAGGCAGCACGGGCAGTTTTGTAGGACCAAGGTTCATTCTGCAGGTGAGCAAAGGCAGTGAAAGCTCTGGGCACATGGACAGAAAGGCATCTGGCAAGAGGACCAGTCCTGAGATGATGGTGACCTCGGACACCAAGGCTCTGATTCAGGAGAGATCCTCAGCACGTGTCCAAGATGCCCATGAGCTCCCACTGGCCAGAAGGGTCCTGAGGTGCCATGGTCTGCTCTGAAGGGCCTCTTAGGTGGTTCCAGACTCCCTGCACTGACCCTGTTTTGCCTCTTCTTGGTAACAGGGACAGGCTTGTCTTCCACTGCTTGGTTCCTCTTGAGCTTTCACTGAGCTTTTGTTTTACATGTCAGGCTTTTAGCAGAGAGGGAACACAGCCAGGGAGATTTTACAAAGGCCAGTTCTCTCACCCAAACACTGCAAGAAACTTTCTGAGGAATTCGGGCAGAAGTCTGCTTCCTGCAGGTTATTGCCCCTCTCCACAGACAGAAATAAAAATCAAGTATGTAACCTACTGAGATACTGAATATGGAGAGTCTGGGTTCAAGCCCATTTCTGTATGACAGCAGAGCTAACCATGACATTCAGATCAAAATGCTGCTTCCAGTGAATGACAGAAATATTAATACTAGTGGGTTTTTTTGTCTTTTTCCAACTGGTTCCACATAAAAGTGTAAATTGTATTTGCTCTGGGCCCCTAGATGCTATCTCAAACTTAATAAATATCTACCGCCTCACACTTAAACTGTGCTGCTTTGGGAGAGCAGTCCAGGGACGCTAAAACAATACTATTACTGAGATGTCAAAATGTAACTGAACAGGGGCTCTGTAACTGCTGTCTGCCAGGGAAATTAAAAATAATGATCGGGTTACAAATGCCATCTTTTGCATTTGAATAGCAGCAAGGAGGCAGGCATTGTAATGCATGGATTATCTCCGAGCAGGTAAATGGCACTGGCAGTCCCTTATTTATGTTGCTGTCATAAACATGCCTCCAAAATTTGTTGTCACAGTATTGTTGTTTTCCTAAGAGATGCATGATGTGCATAAATTAAGAATATGAAGGTCTCCCTCTTTCACTAACACATGCTTTACTCCGTTATCTTTAATGAATTCACTGCAAAATTAAGTAGCTGTGTAACAGGCTGCAGTGCCTGAAGTAGAGCAGGCGATGCACTCTTTGAGTCGTGCCTGTGCAGCTGAAACATGGGAATCTTTTGAGTAGCTAAAAGTAAGACGAAACAGGGAATTAATTTTTAATCCGGGCAGTAACCCACAGCTGATATGTAATTCGTTTCCCCATAACCAAAGAAAGATGGAACATTAGAGAGAAACACTGAAAAAAACCCAACAAAACTCCACCTGGAAAATGATGGGTGCTCCCTCTTCAGGTCAAGAAAAGTCCAAGGTGTCCTCATTTGCCTGCCATAAATATGCAAACAGCCTTCCACTGCCTGCAGCACAGTCCACATACCGGAGGATGAGTGAGGTGGTGCTGGAAGCCTCTGTGAGAGTAGCCAAATCTGGGGTCAATGCACTGGGAAAAAAAGTGGTGATCAGGCTGAGGTTGAGGAGGCAGCCAGTATTTCAGGGCATCTTCAAGTTCATGTGTCAACTTCATGTTTGGTGTCCATGTTGAGGTCTTACCACGTCGGCTGTGGCTGGTATGAAGGGACAGAGTTACCTGGGAGGTGTTGGAGGAACGGTGCTTTAGGGCCAAGGAGAGTGGAATGGCCCTGGCACCATGAGACACCTCCCCTTGGTCATGTTCTGACTGACCCAAGGAGCTGGTGGCAGACCCCATCTGCCTTATCTCAGCCACGGCCTCTGCACAGGCACCTCTTTGCCAGGCAGATATTGCAGGGCTGGGACAGGAGGCAGCACCATTGATAGACCATTTTATTGGTCCATAGGAACCCTCAAAGGCACTAAAGGTCAGGCAGCAGCAGTGGGACCATTGCACATCCCCATCTGCAGGTGCTTAAATGTCAAATAACTTCATCAACACCAATCTTAGACTGAGCGTGCAGCTGTCCCTGGAGATCCCGGTGCCCACAAAAGAGGCAGAGAAAGGGCTTAGACATCACCTGAAGATTGCTAAGTCCCAACACAGACTCCATCAACTTTCCTCTTCCTTCCCGCTCCCACCTCCTCAGCCATTGCGTCTGGTTGCAGCCCCTCCACTACCAATGTTTCCCACTTGCAACTGCTCATCTCCTTGAATTATTTTATTGCTCACTCTGCTGTCAGTCCTGACTTTTCCCTTTTCCACCTATCATTCCTCACATCCTTAACCTTTACAAAGAACATTTACCTGTATCATTTGGGGTTTTTTATGTTCTAAAAGTCTTCTGAAGGATCTGCCACACGTAGATTACATATATCCCCAGAAAATAAGACCTCATGAGGGACATCAATTCCAGAAGCAGGTATTCAGGCTTTTCTGTGTTTTATGCCTATGGCTCAGAGTCAACAAGAAGATGGTGTGGATACCCAGGATGGATGGACGTTGTTCATCCTGGCATGCTGTACAAACACTCTGAGAGACCTGTTTGACATGTACTAAGTTACGCTTCTCTTAAGATACATAACGGACACCTCTGCCACTCCCCAGGAGGTGTCCTTCCAAATGCCATCTCTGCTGGGCTTCACCCGAGCCATGGTGTGAGCTCTGGGGACAGAGGTGCCCGTGGACACCCCAGCAGCAGGCGCAGCACACTGGAGCTGAGCAGCAGGTACGGAGTGAGTCTTCCCTGGCTTTCTGTGTCTAAAATGATCAGCGCTTCCTGATTATATAATGGAGGAGATGGTACCGAGTAGGTTATTTCCAGAGGAAAGGAACTAACAGTCCTTGCTTGTAAGCACCATCGGGAGCTGTGTCAGGTGGCGTGCACCTTAACATGAGCAGACACTTGTGCCCATGTGATGGGGGCACACGACGTCCAGGAATGCTGCTAAAACGTGCAGAGATGTGATCCGGCACTGAGAAAAGCTGCTTGTCTTCCCCGCTCTGTAGAGCTGGAGATGATGAGTTTTGTAAGCACGTCAAGATGGTCTAGCTGTAAAACGTGGGACGGAAAAGAAGTAGGTCCTGGGTGGGCTGCAATTACTCACTTAACGTTTTAGAGTCTGTTCCCATTCAGGCAACGTGGGTCCTGGTCTTCTCTTGTTAAAAAACTGCAGGAATAAACTTCTTGTGTTTGGGGGTTGCTCAGGTACCCTGTACCTAGGGATTCAGTCCAGGACATGGGCACATGATGGCATAAAAAGAAAGTGTAACTTCTCATAAAGGATATATTATAAGGTATACAAAGAAAAACAGCTTTTGAGAAAAATAAGGCGCTTTGGAGGACCCTGTAGGTGAAGGGTAGTCCTTGGTGTGCATTTCTGCTGCACCTGTGGAAAGACCTAAATCAAACCAGATACGTGGGAGGTAAGATGCTTCTGTAGATTTGGGTCCTATTGAAATATTGTCCCTGATTCACTCTGAAGTGTTTTGCCTACAGCTATTCAGAAAAGCACTTCTGCTTATGCTACCTTATGTCAAAGCTGAGCTAAATCACAATCCTGGCAAAACTGCTGAGAAAGTCCTTACCGAGGGCTGCTCAGGCCACTCACCTGATGTGCCCTGAAGAATGGTCTTGCTTAGATCAGTGGTGTTTTAAAGAGATTTTTGAGGGCTTAAAATACATCAAACCATTGTTGGATTCAGGAAGAATAACCTCTTTTTCCAGTTACTCACAGGCACAGTCATTCCCGCATTGTCTATGGATTGTCTACAAAGCAAGCTCTTCATGCTCTTTCATGCGGGGGACACCTGAGACAGAAGGGCAGGGTGGTTCAGCTGAGGGCATCCACCAAAACCCTGTAGGTTCACCGCCATGGGTCAAGCACCTGCACAAGTGGATGCTCGATATTATTTTGCCCCAGTGTGTCTGTACCTGCCTCCGCCGACAGCTCCATAAGCTGCTCAGTGGAATTGGGCAGGGAAAACGGTGTGCAGAGCTCTGGGTGGTCGTCCCTGCCCCATTTCTTATTGCACTTATTGCACTTATTGTCCAACCTGCCTGCAGAGTCCCCTCAGCGTCTCTCTCCCCCTTCTCTGCCAGAGTGAACAGAAGTTACTCAGCTTTGCCATGGGAGACCCTGCATTCCCTGTGCTGGGCACATTTCATTTACAATGAAATCAGCTCCACTTCTGGAGGGCACTGAGCTCACCTCCATTTGTCACTCACAAGATGCTCACGTCACCTTTGAGCTTTCTGCTGAAGGCTCCTCATACTTGAACAGACATCCCCCTCCCCCCCACCACCCCGGCTCTGCGAAGCCATCTTCTTCCCTGGAGCCCACCCCTGTCCCAGGTTTTCTAAGAATACACTTGATATTGAAGAATAAAATGTTTGTTGCTTCCTCAGAATGAAACCTGACCTTGAAAACATCTGTATCATGGGGTCACAGTAACTTTGTCAAAGTACTTAAGTTTCTGACGTGAGGGTTAAGATTGCCAGAACTTTATTACTCTGTTTGCTGAAGGGGATCAGCACCAAAGCATTGGTTCAGCGGCTCTAGTTTATTTTCTTGCCATAAGCTTAGTTATCAAAACATGTAATTTTAAAACACATGAAATACGGATGAGGGATTTTTCAGGCTGCGGGTTAACGATGCACCTGGCCAAAGCGCAGCACGAGCTGGTCACTGCAGCACCTCTCCTGGAGCAGGGGAGGCTGCACAGGGTGGCCAGGACCTGGCTGGGGACCGTCACCAACGGGCTGAGTGGGGTGGCCTGTGATGGGATCTCGTGCTTGAACAGGGCTCTGCACTGGGGAGCTGCAAAGGATCATCCCTCAATGCTCTCTGTCACATTTTGCCCAGACAAGATGTGGTCTTTCCAGTTGTTCTGGCTATAAGGATGTTATTTAATGAAAACTGTTACTGGAGAAGATTGCAAAAAAAAAGGGGAAAAAACCACTCTGCAAAGGAATGTTACCTGTCTGGTTTTAATAGTATGATTTATTGTCTTTTAATTGCTTCATAATGCAATGTGGTTCACTTAGGGAAATGATTGCAATCTAATTGTTATATTTGTCTGATAAAATCTAGTTATCATTTTAATTACACTTATGAAAATCCTTGTTTGCGTCTTTCTTAATTTTTGCATGTTGACCGTGATCTCCGGCAGCAGATCCCTGTGGTCCAGGCAGGGCAGCTCCCCCGGGCAGCGGGCACCACCTTGGAGTGCAAGGGGTGAGAGAAATGCTGATTTCCACCCCGGGAACACCAGTGATCCGTGGGGATTTGTGCGCAGGGAGTCATTCAACCAGTGATTCGGACAGAGTTGATGTACGGGAACTGCTGATGGGAAGAGAGCTGGGGGGAAGGCACGACGCCTGCCTCAGCAGCATAGGGCAGTGATGGAGAACAGGGGCTCCTGCCCCTGAGGACGTGCAGAAGTCACTTGGTGTCACAAGTGAAGGGGGTGCAGGGGCCAGAGGGACCAGCGTGGGAGCAGCAGGCGGCCCCTGGGCTCCTGGGCACCGTGGCAGCTCCTGCCCTGCTCACGCTCTCCCGACGCCTCGTCCCAGGGTCTGGCTTCACGGAAGGCACTTGTCAGCAAGATCGAGGCTTGGGGCTGTGTGGGCAAAAATAAGTAAATAAATAGGGAGAGAGAGAGAAAAAGAAAGAGAGATATTTTTGTCAGTATAACGTTTATTATTTTTTCTGCTAATTAAAAAGCTCACAATGTATAAATTAGTATACACCAGTTCACAGAATCTACATTAGTCAGATCAAAACATGACACACGATTCAAGTAAAACATGTGAGCAATCCCTTCTTAGCACTTTAAATCCTTTGGAAGACTGCGCCACATCCCTGCTAAAGAAAATGCTGAAGGAAAGACCAGAGACTCTTTATCACCACAGAAATATCATGGTGCTTTCCTTTCTGCTTCCTCTCCTCATCTGCTGCATTCATGCTCTCCAAGGTCTTACTTTTTATGTTGCTGGAATTGTTCCCTGAATTCAGCACAGATTCACAAATGATCCGTCCGCTTGTAACTACATTTTCTGTGCATATACTGATTTTCTTAAAAAGAAAGCCTCCGATTCCAGTTTGAAAAGCAGAGGTCTGACCTAAACCAAAGGGGAAGTTTTGGAAGAAGATTCCGAAGTTCATTGGACTGAAGGTGGCATCCAGTCTGTGTCCCCTGTGTCCCTTGGGGCGCCTGGCAGGGGCGGTGTCACACGCATCCAGAAATGCACTCGGGTCTTTTGCTGCCTTTGCAATTATTAAGTTTTCCTTGTTGTCTGGAAAGAGGAAAACCTCTCCTCCTGGAGCACAGAAAAGCAGAGGAATTGTGACTTGTTCCAGTGCACAGGATCAAGTTGAAAAGCAGGTATTTTAAATTCCTTAATGGTCTTAGATTTTAAGCGTAGCCTTAGTCATGTTTGAAAACTGCACTACACAAAGCACTTATCTTTTCTGGGTTGTTCTGGGGTTTCTTTTAGTGGTTTTTTTTTTATTGTTTTGTGTCTGTCAGAAAGTGTGTTTGATAGAAATGAGGAGAAAAGAAAAAATACCTTTCTGGAATGTATTCCTCTGCATTTGTAAACAGACTGTTGAGGGCTTTTGAGATTTTGGAGGGTGCCTATCAATGCTTTTTCAAAGTCAGTGGTTGCAACACTCTGTATGAAACGGAACTAAGTGGCTTCATTTTACTGCTCTTCTATCTGTATACAAACCAGTACCCATAGTCTGTACTTTTTCTACCAGCACATACCTGTTCAAAGTCCTTCTAACACAAATAACCCAGTGCAGAGGCACAACTAAACCTGGGCTAGGCTTTCATTCCTCTTTCGTATCTCATTCATATCACTGTACAGTTCCTTCAAGGGCTGGTAAATGAGGATTTTTTGATGATATCCCAAAGCCATATGTACCTTCAGTGACAAGTGATTTGAATTTGATATAAATATGACTTGCAATAAATGTCCAGACTGCCAGACTCTGCTTCAGCCTATTCAATTCTTGCTCCTTCCTCCTTCTTCCCACCCACACCCCCTGCCCTGTCCCGAAGCACCCCATCATTCCCCCTGTCACACCAGACAGGAGGAATATGAACTGGATAGGTTGGAACCACATTTTTGTAGAGTTTGCAGGAAAATTCCCAGGCTAGAGAAGAAGTGTCTGGAGGGCCCAGTGGTATCATCTGGTATGCATTCAAAGTTTCTCTAATTTATTATCTGCAAAGCAAAATAGACTCAAAAGAAAAGACAAGGATCTCAGAAAGCTGAAATTTTCCTTTAATTCATTTGCCCTGCAATTTGGTTTAATGTCTAGCTTGCAATTCTTGTCAGAATTTACTTGGAGAGATGTATCTATAAGGAGACCAGGAAAAAAAAAAGGGAAACTCATTACTTATTACATGTTGAAAACAATTGGAGGGGCCACAGGCCTGATATGACTTGTAAAATCCACGTCCAGAGCTCAGCTTCTACACAGCTTATTCCTGCCCTGCTTCGTCTCCCCTTTCCTCTTTCTTCCCTCTCTCTTATTTTTATGCTTTGACTTTTTATAATTGTGTTCAGAGCCTTCCTCTGGGCACCGTGCTGAAGTTAGCACGCTGCACAAATGTCCTTTTAATTTCCATGCTACTAAAATGCAATCAAAATAAAAGGTTTAATTTTTCAAATGCGTTTGGTATCTCACGGCCATTTAAGTGCCTTGATCCATCTGCTGGTCGGGAGCCAGCGCGTGGCGCTTGGACGCTGCTTCGACAGGAGCTCAAAGCTGCTCCGAGAAACAAACAGCAGCAACGTCTAATGGGGATGCGGCAATAAATCCTCCAGTAAAAGCACAAAGGGGAGCAGAGATACATGAACGCTGCAATACAGGAAGAGAGGAATTTTTTTACAGGCCGTTTACAATATCAAGATTCTTTTTCTTGTGTATTGCTTTAGAAATGAAAGGGACAAAGCCATGTGCAATGCAAAGCGATGTGTTCTGACTGTTAGCAGCAGATAAGTTCTGAATGCACCCAAAGAACTCATGGAGTGTATGACTCCTTGAAGGAGCTACTTGCTGGTAGGCAGGTACCTGAAAATGTGCTGATCATAGAAATCAAGTTCCCAAATTTATTAATTCGTGGACAAGCTCTGGATCTCTGTCAGTGCCTTTGAGTGAGACTGGCTGCCCCTGGCTGTGTGTTACAGCATCCAGTCCACTGTTTGCTGGAGAGACTTGAGGAAGAACAAGGAAGGTGAGAAGGTTCTGGATTAGAAATGGAGACGATGCCTGGAAGCGAACGATCACAGACTGGACTGCGCTGCTCCTGGGGCTGAGGAGTCGGTGTTTTCAGACACTGACCAGTGCCAAGACAGCACTTACACGAGCACTCAGATAGATCATTAAAGTACTCTATCAAGAAAATAGCTAGTACTGGAAACCCTTGTATCATGGCTAGTTTCACTGTCAAAATACCTGATCCTAAACCATTGGTTATTATGAGCACTTTGGGCTGTAACTGGGACTATTTTACTGAAATGCCAGCAATAATGCTCTCAAAATCAAAAAGGAAAACAAAACAAAATTAAAAAAAAGGAACAAACAAACAGATTAGCCTCATATATTATTGAAAGATTTAAAACAAAAAGACATTAAAGCCCTTTTGAAAGGTTTAGGTCAGGAACCTTCTCTGGTGGGTAACGGTAAATTCTTACCCCATTTCAGGGGAACAGGGAGGACAACAGCATCGCAGGGCCCCCGGTGCCTCCCCCGAGCTCTCCACCAGTCTTGAGTCACGCTGGTGAGTATTCAGAATTCTTCCCTTTTACGTGGAGCTGTGGGGCAGAACAGGCACTTCCTGCCACTGGAAGAATAGCAGCCCCAGGGGGACAGTTTGTCACCGGGCTCGACACCCAGCAGTTCGGGTTCTGGTGGAATGGCTGTAGTGACGGCAGAGAGATCGTCCATGGTCCTACATCACTTCAGTGCCCATTATCTATTCCACAAAGCCATTGTAGCATGTTTACAATCCCTAGAGCCTCTTTTAGCACAGGTAGGACTGTTTGGTGTTTCTGTGCGGCGGGGACGGCTGTCCCACGGCGCATCCCACCTCCCCGACACCTGCACTCCTCGTTAGCGGGGTACACACTGTCGCAGGCAAACGCTCCCAACAGCTGCGCTAGTGAGGAATTAGGTTTATAATGAAATCAATTACACAGATTTAGCTTCTCCTGGATTTGTGCCTTCCCACAAACAGGCTCGCCCAGCCATCCCCAGCTGACCGCGTGTGAGCTAGATGAACAAAGCCGTTCTCTTCATCCAGAGGATGATTGCTGGCTCTGCTGTCATTTGCACTGTAAATCCAGGCTTAACTCCAGCATTCAAATTCATCTTCTCTGTGTAAGTTGGGGAAGGCTCGTTGCATGGTAAAATCTCGCTTGCTGATTTTATACTTTTTTCTATTTCTCTCTTGAAGATCAGGCAAATTGAGAACACAGCGTAGATGTTCACGTGTAATTCTGGAATCTTTTTCTTTCCTTTTCCTTGAGACATATTATGGAGTCATTGGTAGTGACATTATGGCTATTTCACAAATCCCAGATTCACATAGCGAGAAGAAGATACAAGTGAAAACTTGTTTTAATGTTTTCTCATAAGAAGCCTTAAATTAAAAGCAGTTAAAGCAGAGCAGTGTGTCAGCAGAGTTACCCCTCTCCTGTGCTCAGAAAGAGCTGGTTTCTGAAGAACAGCCTCAACATGCCCACAATTAACTCCTGAAAAGTATCTTCCCTGTAGAGTGGGTCTCACAGGGGTTCTGGGCCAGCAGGAACACCTGGGTACCTGTGGGAGGCAGCGGCTGCCCAGGGGGTGTGATGGTGGGGGGATGCCAGGCTGTCCAGGGACACAGCCGTGTGTGGTCGCATAGTCCATCCCACCAGCCCCGGCTTTCCTGGGACACTTCCAGCACTCAGGCATCAGCTGGTCCACCTGAACGGCTTGGAAGCAGCACCAAACGAGGCTTGGTGATCTCCCAAAGAGAGGGGAATGTTTGGATCCACGGCACACGGCATTTTCTCCAGCTTTGCAGTGTGACTCGCTGATCTGTGTTTAGAGTGAACAGCGTCGCGCAAGGGTCGCTATTAGTGCTGCCGGAATATTTTTGTTGGGATTGAAATGGTACCTTTTGTGTCAGGATCAGGATCTCTTGGACCACCACAGGATCGCTGCCTCCTGCAGAATTATCCATTGGCACTAAGGGCTACTGGCATTGGCCATGCGGCCACTGACCGCCCCAGTGTGCTCCAGGAAGGCTGGAGGGCAAAAGGGCTGGAAGGGCAGAGCTGCTTGGGCTTCATCCCTCCCTCCCAGGGCTCTCCTGCACAGCGGGATGAGTTGCACCCTTGGGGTTTGCTGAACAGCAGCTCCTGAGCCTGTCCTGGATTTCTCCATGCTCTGGTTTGGATGCTGTTACCCAGAGGGATGCATCCAGACCTGCCGGTGAGGGATGAGGGACATTCTGCTGTAACAGACAGACACAGCTCTCAGGGTGGCAGGATGGCAGGATGGCACTGCTGGTCCTGCAGCCACCAGCCCGGGCAGCTGAGGGCCACTGCTCTCTCTCTGGGAGACCAGCAGCAAGTGCTGGGATGCTGCTGGGGTGGCAGGAATCTCTGCATCCAAGTCATTCCCTGCAGTGAATAGACTGGCCTTGGAAGAAAATGTGATTATTTTTTTTTTTCTTTAAGAAAAACATCACAGAAGAGCTTCAATCCTTTTTTTCCCCATTTTGTTCCTGTTTTGTACAGTGTTACAGTTTTTGAGAATGTTTCACTGATTTTTATCTTCCTCTTTCTCTTCTGTGTGCAGTCTTTGTAGAACACAGCAAATGAGGCAGAAATTACTTTAATGCCTCCTTCCATTTAAAATGTTTTATTTTCCTTACCGCTATGGATGCCTATTACTTCCTTAATTGATCAGCTCCAAATTCCTGGCTTTGTTAGTAAGGATGAAATAACTTTATTTAGTAAAGATGTAAGCTTATGGACATTATTTAGAGTAGGGTTAATTAGTTACCATTATCTGGTTTGGTATATATTTAAATTAACAAGACTACTGCTTCAGAATAACTGTAAAGGACCAGAGACGTACAATAGTAATATAATTTATTTTAATCCGTTCCAAGTTTTATCTCTGTATTTTGAACAGTGACCTATACAATATATATCTGACTAAACAGGAATTAATGTCCTCATTAAAATCACGGAATCACGGAATTGTCAGAGTTGGAAGGGACCTCTAGAGATCATCTAGTCCAACTCCCCTGCTGAAGCAGGGATGCCCAGAGCACATCACTCAGCACTGCATACTGCGAACATATACTGGTTTGGATTTGAAGGCCAGCTAATAGAAAGATCTTAAAAGTTAACAGTCAATAGGTCAATCATGGGTTACTGGCATCTGGGTTCATTAGAGATCAAGGTCAGACTTAATGCCACACAACATTTCTACCCGATTCTGTGTGAAAGCTGTGGGGCAGGTCAGCGCAGTGCAGCCTCTGGGGAAAGCTGGGGCTGAGGAACGGAAGGGGAAAGAGGGAGGGAG
>VXAK01009095.1:196260-211588 GCA_013399435.1 Arenaria interpres
GGAAGGAAGGAAGGAAGGAAGGAAGGAAGAAATATTTGTGCTTTGTCTCTGAGTCCCTTCCCCAACGGCTTCAGTGGCGTTTAAGCAATAACAGAGCCACAACCACTGTGTTTCACTGCAAAATTTACCAGCAAAATCAAGTAAGGAATGTATAGTTTCCCACTGAAAGGGGGTATAAAAGACCAAACTAAAATAATAAATAGTCACAAACTTTCATTTATAGAGGACATCAGTTGTTACTTTGAAAATATTATTTTTTTAAAAAAGAAAATTATTGGCAGTTAGAACTATCCTGTAGGAGATTCAATACTCGCTATAATTCAAGTTATATTCTGCAATTTCATCTGTGCATGTGATCTTTGGAAAGGGTATCTGCTGCTTTGGCTGAATAATGATAAGACAATTAAAATGCCCTAACGATTTTAGCAGATCTAAATATTACAAAATGGCCACAGTAAATAAAGTTAAGATGATCTTTCAGTGTGGTTTACTTTATTATATATATAAAAATATGGATATTGATGCAGGGAACTCATGCAAATGCTAGCTGTTAACGGCAGCAAGTTCAATGAAATTGCGAAACAGTGCTATAGTAAAACATTAATATTGGAGAATAAACCTAACTAGAAGTTTGATGGAAAAATGAAAAAGTATTCTGTTTTCACCTGCGAGCTGTGATAAATACATATAACACCGCCATCACTCCTCAGCAGCCGTGCTGGGAACTTGGATGGTGTCCACATCAAATTTTTCTTTTTTTTTTTTTTTTTAACAATTTAATTCTGCCTTTCCAAACTTTATGCACGCGGTGTGTGGTGAGGTAACCACAATTTGGTTAAAGAGCAAGAATGCCGCTAAGCATGGCATGAACAGTCTGCTGAAGAAAAAGTTGACTTTATAGGTCATTGCTAAAAACTGCTGGATTCAGTTGTTGATTAAGAAGAGATTTCTCCCTATTTCCCTCAAAATGTTAAAACTACATCTGTCCCTCACAGCGTTCTCCGTCTTTCATTCATGTAAAAAATAGTGGTTAGATGCCTTTAAAAAAAAGGGAGAAGTGACAAAGCTGGATCCATGTTTCAGCTGCCAGATGTTGCTTCTTGTTGTGCCGTTCCCAGCCCGGGCAGGGGTCGGGTCAGTAAATAGGATTTCCCTCCTTTGAGGACGTGCCACAGTGATCAACTCACACCATGGTGTTCTCCTGCTGCTTTTAATATATTGAGCTCTTCAGATTTATACTGGCAGGCATTTCCTTCAGCTCCAAATGGTTTTTTTTCCGGGTCTTTTCTGTAACTTCCTGATTTTTCCATTTTGGTTACAAAAGCTGTAAGACTTGGGCACAGCACTGCTCTCCCTGGGGCCGCACATCCCTGCCCAGACTCACTGCCTGCTGCTTGCATGGCCGGTGGCACTTCCCATTTCAGCTGGAGTTTTCCTGGGATCCGCAAGAGCTTTCTGTGCGGAGCCTCATTAACTGAATCCTGAAAATCCAACATCATGTAGATCACATTTAGTTGTCAGTTTTCTCAGAGAACTTCAGTGGGTTTGGTAAAAATCTCTCTCCAGAAGGCAGGCTGACTGCCACCAAACTGTAATACCAACCCATGGATTTAAGAATACGGCCATCGGGGGTTGGTTTTAGTAGCCCTGGTGGCATAAGCAGCGGGTGTGTCATCAGGCAGTCACACACATCACCTCTGGTGACTTTTCCAGGGAGAAGTGTCAGGCTTTGTGGTTTCTGTCGCTCTGGCAGGAGTCAGTGACCTCAGCAATCTCCCACCCAGACAAACCGCAGCCCCCCGGGTTCGATGCTGCGGGAGGCAGAAAGGGAATACGGCAATAACAGGTTACAAGACCCTTTTAATGTAAGTTTAAAGGCGTGAGGTTTTGCCAGTTTTGTTCTTTCCAAGGCGGTGAATCAGGAATAGAACTAATTTTTGCAGAAAACATGTTTGTCGAGACGTGTCCTGTGTTACTTGAGACAATCCTGGCGATGGGTCCTACTGCTACTGGAATTTTTCCTCTAAATGTGATCATGTTCAAGGGAAGAAGAGTGAGAATATCTTCAATGACAAAATGCTTCTTATGTCCTACAAAGTGCTATCCTGACACATTTAGCATCTTCAGTCCCCTGGAGAGGTGATGAATAATAAATAATGCAGGAGAAAGAGCTGATTGTGCACAGCTTTACACTACGCCTTTTGTGAATTCAAAGGAAATCGGGCATTCAATAAATAGCTGGTTTGAATTCAGCGGAGCAGCTCCCGGCTGTTCCCTTCCACCTGGCTCCCTGCCCGGGGCCTGTTTGCCGTCAGCCCCGGTGTGTCCGTGGGGTGCTGGAGTAAGAGCAGTAGCTCCATCTCCCCCAGAAGGGGCTGTGCAGCCCCCCACATCAGCCAGCGTGGTCCTGCCTCTGCCGGAGCTGCCAGGCTGCTCCCTCCTGGCTTCTCCCAGCAGCACCAGGGCGGGGAGGTGATGTGATGGTAGGGTCTCCATCAGTGGTGGGCTCTCCATCAGCAGTAGGGTCTCTACCAGCTGTGGAATCTCCATCAGCGGTGGGGTCTCCATCAGCCGTGTGGATCCTCCCGCAGCTGCTGGGGGAACCAGCTCCACCTGCAAGTGAACTCTCAGCTGAGACTGAAACACAGCCGTTAAATTCCTGGGTTTAATGAGCTCCATTACTATTGCCACTTTTCACATGTTCACGTTTTTATTTCCAGCAGCAGCTAGTTCTCCAAACAGCTTCAGGAAGCGAAGCAGCAGAAGGCACGGTGGGGGTGTCCAGGATGCTGCCCCACGAGAGCTCAGCAGCAGCAGGAACACAGACCCCCGTGGCACTTGGTGTGTCTCAGCACTACTGTGAAGCTTGTGAGGATTTTCAGGTAAAAAATGAAGGCTTTGATTCTGCTTGTGATAAACACCTGTAACCTTTAAACAAATGAGCCTGAAAGGAAAGAGTTTGGAAGAAAAATGCAGGAGAGATGTGGGTGTTTCTCTTCTGGCTGGCACTGTCCCTCGGGAAGGTGTGGGGTCCAGCATTTCAGGACTGTCTGGGGCAGGGGGGTTCTGCAACAGCTCTCCAGTGCCCTGGTGGGTGCGATGTCCAGGGCTGATGCTCCAGTGGGCATGCCAGCACCTCGGCAGCGTGTGCAACTGGGATCTGAGCTTGAGAGCCTCTTGTAGACCAGCAGCTGTGGTCAGTGGAGGCACTGTTCATCTGGCAGGATCCTAACTGTGGCAGAGGATCACCACAGGCATCTTACGTGTAGGCAGCATCTCTTTGCAGAACATCAATTCTGTGTCCTTACAACAGCCAATTTCCTTTGCACACAGGTTGTTTGAGGAGCAGCTGCTAAGCAAAGGGATTCTGCTCTGCAGGTCAAGTCTGCTTCCCTTGGCATATTCCTTCCTGCAGAGCTGGGAGAAGCTTTCCACAACCAAGGAAGGCAAGAGCTGTCTTGATTTGGCCTCGGGTTGCACTGGGGGAGGTTTAGGATGGATATTAGGAAAAATTTCTTCACTGAAAGGGTTATCAAGCCTTGGCAAAGGCTGCTCAGGGCAGTGGTGGAGTCGCCATCCCTGGAAGGATTTAAAAGCTGGGCAGACATGGTGCTGTGAGACACGGGTCAGTGGTGGGTTTGGGCAGTGATGGTTGGACTCGATGATCTTCAAGGTCCCTTCCAACCAGAACAATTCTGTGATTCTATGATTTGGAGGGGTGTCATCCTCAGCAATATACTGTATTCCTGCTGCTGGGATAACCAACCGCAGGCTGGTTAGATGCATAACAGAGACTCCACTGCCCAGATACAGAACTCTGCTTGTAGCGCTTTCTGGTCACCACGCAGTTACACACTTCACAGGCAAATTCTTCCCATCCAGGTCTGTGAGGAAGGAAATTTCCCCAGGATCACCGAGTACATTTCCATGGTTAAACCTGGCTTTAGAAAGTGCTTTATCAGATCCCACCACTGAGAAGTTATTGCCCGGTTGCAGCAGGGTACCTGGGGTATAATATAAATATTATATAATATTATCATATAATAATAATATTATTATATAATAATATAAATCACCACAGCATCCTGTTGCTGAGGTCTCCGAATTATCAGTGCAGGTTCATGTGAAAGTGGATTTTCCACACTTAAGAAGAATGTAGGGAAGATTCAATTAAGCAATTTCTGGAAAGTCCTTGGAACATCTATTTATGGACAGTTGAGTCAATTATTTCTCAAATAGAAAATTATTTCTATCCTACGAAAGCTGAAGGCAATAGATCACTGCTGTTAGCAGGCCATTCGTAGCACACATTTTCATTACAGTACATTTGAGTTATATGTCTGTTTGTATTAAACTGCACATTCTTCTCATTATTCTTATTAAAAACTAGGTATTTAAAGTAAAAATAACAGATTATTCATATGGAATGAAAGTATGCAAATAAATGCATATCGAAGTTATTGATTCAAAAAAGAGTGCATAGAAATGAGAGTTTGAAAGACGAGAGTATGTCTCATTATCATGAGAAGAGTGTGAGCTTTTATAAAATAATAAGCCATCATTATGAGCGTATATATTTGAAATAGTATAGAACAGAATTGAGTGGAATAGAGTAGACGGAACAGAACTTTTAAACATTCAGGTGTAATTACAGAAAAATAAATACAGATCAGTTAGACTTCATACCCAATAACTTGGTTAGAAAATCTTTCCTGTTTGGTCAAGAGGAACCACAGGTAATAAATCTGAATTATTAAAGAGTCCTTAATTTGGTAGTCGCACAACAGTAGCACAGACCAATGACTACGATAACATTGCACACAGCGCAGTAAGAAATATTAATGAGCATTAAGAGAAAATTCAACCCAACAATTTGCTACTTGAAAAGATACTTTCCTCATGTAAGCTAACAATAATTTTGCAACGTAGTACGCTGCTTGCAGTGGTGCTCCAATCGTGACTTGTCCCTTTGAAACGTAACCCTTCCCGATGGAATCACTGGTGACTTCTAAACGGTTGAGATTTAAATACCTGTCTGGAAAGTCAGGGGTTACTAGGGGTGGTCGCATTCGCTCTGTCCCCCTCTGGCCAGGCTGGTTTCAGGCATGCACATGGCGTTTTGAGCCTCTGCCTTCAATCCCTTCTGATCTGCAAGGGAGCCTTGTCAGATGGAGATGTGAGGATGATAGTGCTCGTTTTGCAGAACCAGACAAAGGACATTTTTAAGCTGAGCTAATTTGAATTTATGGCTGCCAAGGTAGATAACTCGCCCTTCTCCAGCTGCATTGATCTTCCTGGAGAAAAGCGAATGGAAAGGTATGGCCGGAGGAGAAATGCAAATGCTGCCAGTGAGGAAAGGAAAAGAGAAAAGGAGTGAGGAAAAACTAGTTGGGGAGCATCTAGGGGGAAGAGTGAAGTCTGAGCAGGCACTGGGACACTGAGCTCCAGCCACGTCTCAGGCACTGTGTAAGTGGGACCGAGCGTCTGTTGCTCCTCACACAGGGTGGGAGGAGACACCTGCGCACCCACCAGCTGACTCCCCGCCAAAGACATGTCTTGTTTTCCCTTTTTCTTTTTTTCTTCTTTTTATTTACACGTAGTCTGTGTTAATACTCCAGGTGCTGAGGTATGCTGTGGGCCAGAGGGTCAGTTGGGGATGCTCAGCACCCAGCTGTAGGAAGCCCACAGCAACCTGTGCTGGTTCTGCTGCTGATTCAAAGGCTGGAGTTACTGGAGCTGATAAAACACCCTGTTTTGTACAGTGTTTGGCACAGTGAGGCCCTCATTCCTGTCGCCTCCTTTTTATTATATGATAGACCGATTAAAATACAGTTATGATGAATATTTGTATATGCATCAAGTGTTCATCTTTTATAATTCTCCAGCAGGTAAACTCTGAAATGTCTCCTTAGATGAGGAGGTTGAATATCTGTTATTTTGGAGGAATTTGAGGCAGAAGTGTGGTAGTGGTAGGTCAGATAAAAGATATGAAATATTCTGTTCCTTGTACAGCTCTCTTTCATCTCTCCAAGGGTGTGTAAGCATGGTGGGTCTAGGGTTCAGAGTGGGTTTGGGGGCAGCCCACCAATACTTTGATAATTTTTCTTCTTATCGGTCAAGAAATGTTTGTGTTATATTGAGGGACTGCATCAGGACGAGGGATAACTTTCTGAAAAGTGGGGGCACTGGGATGCTGACCCTTCCCCAGCAATTCCTTGGTGCATTTACAAGAACCGGCATCTTCTGAAGAACTCGGGTACACCAGCCCTGGCCTGGGAGAGAGCTCTGGGTCCACGGTGGAGTGCAGGCTCTGCCAGCGTGTCCTATGCCAGCAGATTCACTTCAGAGAGATACCCAAATGATCAAGGCACAGAACCAGAATCAAACGAGAGCAGTAAAACAGTACAGGTGTGGAATCACGATGTGAATATTACGCCAAATTGCAAGGATTGAGATTTATCAAGATTCTCTCATTCAAGGAACTTATCATTGCATTTTCCACCTTCTGCTCCCGTAATGGATATTCCACAGCTAATCGCTGAAGGATGTCACCTTTTAAATATGACTTCTATTGAAAGTAGTGTATTTATATGCAGAATAACCATGCTGCTATAAAAATAGCTCTCTGATAGAGGCGTGTGGTGAAAGCCCCAGGTGGAAGCACAGCCCTTGGTGGATGTGTGGGGCTGGTGGAGAGTGGGGAGGGCAATGGGGACCACCATGGCGGAGCCCGGAGGGGATGGGGAAGAAGGGGGCTGTGGGGCCATTAGCTCCTGGCAGCTGGGGGGGGACCAAAGCTGTGGCAGGCCGGGCTTCATCACCCCTGCTGATTATACAGTAAATTGCTTTTCCTGCAGCACCTGGGGCCTGGGATGAACCTTTGACATTTATTGATGTCCATCTTGTATTAGATACTCGTATGATTAACAATAATATATTGCCTGCACTTAGGGATCTGTTCAACTGCCAGTCACCTCTGTGTCTGAACTCCTCCCGAAACTCACGAAAACAGCTGTGACCACAGCGAGTTCCCTGAATTTCTGCTGAATCTCCCATTTTGAGGAAATCCCCCTGGCCATTGCAAAGCAGTCAGGGTCTTTTATGTTTCCTCCCTTTTTATTTACGTGGTTGGTTCTGTGCGCTCAAGCTCACATGCACAAGGATGTATCTGTGCTGCAAGTATCATTGTGGTAAAGTTTATCCCGAGAGAAAACAATAGAGAAAATTACCAGTTGCTAAGGTGCTCACAGTGCCTCACCATACTGGTCTAATTTCCCTCTTTCCTCCCTCTTCTTCTCTTTTAATCTACTTGACTGGCTGTGTTTTCAAACGCAAGTACCTGAAGCGAGGGAGTGACCTATTTTCCTGGTTACCCGCAGCACAACCCGCTGCGGAGACTGCAGAAAACGAGGATGCAGTAGCCCACAGACACGGATCTTCATGCTTGGAGCTTCAGCTGTGCGGCAGCCAGCGCTGATCTAGACCTGGATATTGCAGTGAAATTGCCGTGAAACTGAACCCAGCACAGCCCTGAGACCTCCTGCTCCTCTGGGCTGAAGCCAGTAGCCCCAGATAGCCCCAGTCCTGCCTCCAGAGCCTGTGGCAAGTGCACCCCTGCTGCTGGCCCAGGGACCGTGACCCCACACGAACACGGGGCGAGGCACGCACGATGCTCGTGCCACATTGTGCAAGGTGTCAGACCTGTCAGTGTGCGGTCACTGGGTCAGGGGAGGCTTGGAAACCTTCCTGGCCTCACTCCATCCAAGCTCTGCTGAACAGCGGCTGCAGGGAGCGCTTTGACATCTTGGGAAAGGGGCAGAAGAGCAGCCACCACCAGCAAAGCCCTGAAAAGGCATTTAATGGCTTCAGTTCAGTAATTGGGTGTGAGTTAAACACCAGAAGACAGTTACAAAACACAGTTACAAAATTAGTCCTTAGTGAGAAAGGAAAAAATATTTCCCTGTTCTCTTTAGCAACCCCTCCCTGATCTGTCAGGGCACAGGGAGGCGTTCCCAAGAGCCTCTGGTCAAACCGCAGAGAAAAAAATCATCCCCTTTTGGTTTCAAACAAGCCGGGGCTGGGATTCACAGAGCCATGTTGTGGGGAGTTGTCACAGCACCGTCCCACGACGCTGCCCGTTTTCCTGGCTGTTTATGATGGTTCTGCGGTGCTGGACTCACAAAACAAGTTTCAGGTTGGATGGGATGTTGTCAGGGGCAGGATGAGCCGGCGCTGGATGCTCCTTCCAGCAGCGGGACAGGAATGTGCTCTGCCCAGCGGCAGCACAAACAGCGTCAGAAGTCTGTGTCTGAAAGAGAAATGCGTGTTTTCCCGGCTGCCCTCACACACCACTGACAAATCGTGTCCCTTCAGAGGAGGCCAATGCTCAAACCTTCCAAACTGCCTTTTTTTTAAGAATTCTTTGCACTTTAGTGGACTTCACAGGCATTTGACTCCAGCTCGGGGGGCTGCCGGGCAGACACTGCTGTGCTGTTTGCCGGGGGCTGTTTCAGCCCTGTTCCCCTTGTGCGGGTCTGGGGGATGCTGCACTGTCAGACAGCCAAGGGCTCTCATTGCTGAGAGAGGAGGTAAGCACGGATGGACACAGGCTGAAAGCAGTGCTCTGCTTTGGTAAAAAAACCAGCTTCTTTCGGACTTATTTGCATCTGGAAGCATGATCAGCTAAAACAAAGACGAGAGTGGAACAGATGGGTCCCAAGAGGCAATAGCAGCACCCGTTTCCATTGCCATCTTTAGGGCTGGAGAAGCTGGTTCTGTAGCAGCAGGGTTTAGGCAGAGCTGAAGATATGTTCATGAGCAGGCGTTAGAGGAATGACTCAGACATTTTCCATAAATGTCATGGTAAAAGAAACTGTGGTTAATGTTCGTTTCCCCCATCGGCAGAGTGAACTGCGGGCAGTGGTTGGAGGGGCGAGGGGAAGATGAGGCTTATCATGAGGTGGCAGCGAGCACTGGAGGCATCGCTCTCCTTTGGGCTGGGGGAGGCCGGGGGATGGAAAGAAAGCATTTGTACAAAATAACACGGGAGCCTGGTGGGTGTTGTGACATGTTTATGGGGTTCCCTGAGTGCGAACGAGATACATAGATAGTCGAAAGGTATACATTTTACTTTTGTATTTTGAAATCCAGAAAATACAAGGGAGAGAGTGACAGGGACCCTTGAGGACCCGCATTACCTTTCCCAGAGAGGAAATGCACACGGCAATTTCCACCTGCGCAGCCCCACGCGTGACTTCAAGTCTTACAACCACTCAGCTTGTACGTAGATAGGCATGGAAGAGCGAGAGGGGTGAGGGGCTCTCCCCTCTCCTCCCTGGTCAGGTCAAGGACCCCCTTGTCCCCGTCCTCCCCTCAGGGGGAGCGCTCCCACACACAGGCCCCAGCTGAGGGGCACCAGCTCCCATCCAGGGTCTCACAGCCGGCAACGGACTCTTGTGGGGATGAGCAACGTGATGCAGACAAGTCCTCTCCAGCTCTCTCAGCTCCAGCTGGTCTACAATTAACTGAACCTTTCCTCCCTTGAACTAAATTCCTTTCTCACGTGTAATTTCTCCCGTTAAGATAATTCAAAACTACTGAATTAATACGTAAGGATTTTGCAGAGAAGATGCTGGACATGGGTGTGTTGCATGTTTCCTTAAATGATGAAAGTTATTGAGCATTGATCATGCCCAATAAAAACACCTCAAGGAAAAAATAGGTACATTTCCTTCATATTTTTTAAAATAGCGTGAGAAGCCGGTGCTGGGTGACTGCAAGCACTGCGTCTTGAATATCAGAACTATTGGTGGATTACGATGCAGAGAGGGTTGGTATCCCACACACTCCCATTTAAATCATTATCGGAAGAATGGTTTCTTACCATCCGCTCTTGTTATTACAGTCCTTGTGAACGGGAGGGCATAAATTGTCTGAATAATAATGAGGGTGGATTTGGAAGAAAATTACTCCCCAAACATTTGGCTGGAGGCGGGAGTGCAAATGGAAGAAGATCCTTGGCATGCAGGAAGGACATTACTGCTTTTATGGTTACACATCTTTGGAGAAGAATAAAACATGATGGCTCTGGCCAGCACCAGCCAACTTTCTTTCTCTGCTTTTCAGTTGGACCGTCTCTCCTCAAGTGGGAAGCAAAGCAAACTGTTTGTAGAAGCCCCCGGTTGTGAGTGCAGTGTAGGGACATGAGGATCTCGCCGAGGAGTATGGTTCACTCGGTAGGGATGCCAGGAGCCGTGCAGGCAATGCTGTCCATCGCTGACAGGGAGGGAGCGCTGCAGCCTTGGTTTTTCCCCAAGAAGGGCACAAGCTTTGCCTCTCTCCCTACATTGGAATCTCCCAAACCTCCATGGGCTTTCGGAGAGGACAGACCTTGCTGTGATGTCTGCCAGCAGGCTCAGCACCCTGGCTCTACAGCTACCACATTTACCGTGCCTAAAAATTACCAGTGGGAATTGCAAATGGAATCAACATTGTGGGCCAAAATATTCTCCATGTCCAATGCAATCCCACTGGAGCACTCCCTTCTAAATAGCAAATCCCAGGTTGGAGGGATCCAAACACACAGGGCTGCCACGGGGTTATTGTCCCTCATCTCCCTCTTTACATCCACAAATCGTGTCGTGATCACTGTGTTACGCTGGGCTGTCACTCTCCCCTCGCCAGGGCACAATCTCTCCCGAGTGCTTTATTCTACATGATATTCTACTCCTGCAAGGGAGAGAAGGCAAAGGTAACTAGGCAGTGCTCCCCTGATGCCTCTTCACATCATATATGCTGTCAAGTAAATTTCTTTAACACTAAAGAAATAGAATTTCCCTGTGAAAATGGACATGGTCATCTCAGAGGAAGATAGATTCCCCTATGCAGACAAAAAATGGCTCTTGCTGACCTCCTCTCTCCTCCAGGAACATGCAATAAGTCTATGAGACACAGCTCCTGGCATTTTCCTAGAGGCTTTAATATATGTCTCTTGTGAAGATCGGACCTTGCAAAGAGTCCAGTCATTAAAAAATCCGTCTGAAAATCCAGAGCTATAGAAAATCAATTTGAAAATCATTAATTAAAACTAAAGTGAGTCTCTTGATTCATCGTTACCTTAATTATTGTCTGAGGGGAAAATTTACTCTCTCTGTATCTCTGCATAATGTGCTACATTGAGCCTTTTCCCTGTGATTCACCCCAGCGCAATGTGTTGAAGGAGAAACTCGTAAACTGTAGACATTATGAAGTTTGGGGAGTTCCTCCAGTAGCAGAAAAAACCCTTACTCTGTGTCTCTGCTTCCCTGCCAAAAGCTGAGCCTGTGAAAAAGTACCTGATCAATCCAGAAGACTGGGAGTTGTCTTACTGGCAGAGGAACTGTGACACTTACAGAGTCCTTCTGCTGATGTTTATCTGTGAGTAGTGAACCTGAGAAAGAGGAATATGTAAGTTTTCATTGATGAACCTGAGACCTGAGTGATGCTTCCTCTCCCGGGACCTGCATTCACCTGAGTTTTTGAGGCAACAGGAGCAAAACACTCCCTTGTAGCAGGAAATCTGCGTTGTCTCTCCTGTGAATCAAGGAGCGGTGTGATGGAGAGGTGATGGATTTCTGTAGTGAGCTGAGCTGTGCACAGCTGTGTGTGCAACACATGCATGCATGAAAATCTCCTTCAAAGGTCTCAAATACCATTCACAACCTGAATTCCTTGCTGTGACCAACTCTCAGAGCCAGGCTCTCTGCACTGTGGCTCTGGAGGAGAAGTGATCTCCCAGGTGGTGATGCTGGACATTGGTGTGTGGGGAGGCCGGCACATGGAGAATCACACGGGACACATGCAGTCAAAGAAGAAGAGACTCCTCAGTTTGCAGGGATTTGGAGAAGACTGGAGAAAACAACCTCCACAGAACCAAGCAAGGGTCACACATCATGGGGGTGTCACAAGTCCCGGGAAGATTTGGGTGTGTTTGGGTGACAGATTTCCAGATGTCTTGGGGGTCTCGGAAGCAGAGACCGACTCTGAGGGGAGTCAGAAGAGAAGGGGAGCAGAGCCCTCCACCCAGCAATGAGATCCTACTCTGGTCGGTTGGTGGGATGGGTGGGGAAAACCTCCTGCTGAGATCTCCCTGTTAACATGAAGCCCAGGGCACTCCCCCAGGCACCGAGGGGGCTCTGACCTTCACCCAGCCCCGTCTCTGAGGCATTTCCACTTCTCCACCCACCACCTGGGCAGATGGAGGCAGTATGAGCTGGTTTTGATTCTGCGGCACTTGACATGTAATTCAGATGAACAGGATGGTTTGGAAGATGGTCCTTGTGACAAGTGGTGAGGAGAGGTGGGTGACAGCTCCACCAAAAGCCACATGGGCTCTGAGGCTGGCAGGCTAGCCCATGCTCTCAGCAGCTCTGTAACTTCCAGTGGATGAATACTAATCTCATAGAGAATCAAATATTTATTCACAACCATGCACAATAAAGCATTTATGAGCCTCTAAAAGAAGCTAAATTGTCTCAAGACAAGGTAAACCTTTGATGTTTAATAACCTGTATTATAATAAGTATCTGCTTCGAAAAATAAGAAACGAAAATTGAAGTCTTTCAAGCAGAGCAATCATTCACCTGCTGCAAATTGGTTTACAAGACATTTTAATATATCACCAAATTATTACAGTTACTGACCAGCACACTTAGCATCCTGGGAAGGCAGCGCTACACCTGCCAGGCCGCTGCAGCAGGAGGATTTAAAATAGACACAGAGGTATCTTTTCTCAGGGCATGACTTCAAGCCTGGAATGCATTTTAAAGCACCTCGTGATAGACATACTAAGAGACAGAGAAATCAAACCACTCCCTGGGAGACTGATGGAAAACAAGGCATTTCCTTCTCCTGTCCCAACCTAACACTGCAGCCGATTTTTCCCAACTTAGTTATTTTCTCTATAAAACATTTGTTTTGCAGATGCGTGGAGAGCAAATGGGTGACTTTGAGAGTGGTCAGACCCTGGGACAGGCTTCCTGGAGAGGTGGCCGATGCCCCAAGCCTGTCAGTGTTCAAGTAATGCCCTTAATAACATGCTTTAACTCTTGGTCAGCCCTAAAGGAGTTGGGCAGTTGGATTAGATGGTCATTGTGGGTCCCTTCCAGCTGGAACTATTCTGTTCTACATTAGGAATAAGATAAAAACATTGTAAAAGAACGGGGGTTTTTGGAAGATATATGCTGTAAGGGATGGCTGTCTTCATCTTTTCACCAGGAGTAAGCAGAGCCCTGGCAGAATAATCACGGTGCCTTGGATAAGCCCCAGAAGAAGGCGCAAGAGCTCTTGCAAGTGGAGAAAGGCCAGGACAAAAGCCCACAGGAGACTATGAAGTCCAAAGAGCTGGTTCATGTGTGAGAGTGATGAAACACTGAGCAAATTGTTTCATAGACACATTATAAAGGGAATAACTCAAAGCAGGGGGAACAATCCTAATAAAGAGATTGAAGAAAATCAACAGACCATTGTACAATAATGGGCAAAAATGCAGTCATCAGTGTACCCAGAAATACACTGCTTGCAAAGACATGAATATTGAAGTTCTGGAGAGTGGGTAATGAAAACAGAATTACTTAGAAGATGGGAAACAATTCCTTGGCAGTAATGGTTTGCAAGGAACTCCTCTTATTACATATTATTACATGTTTCTGTGTAGCAGTTGAACTCTGTGCAAAAGAGCCAGTGTTTTCACCTGCTGTTCCATGTTGCATGTTGCTGTATAACCCTATTAAAATGGACGGATTGTTTAGAAATGTATAAGTAAGGATAATTAGCTCATTCTATCCATGTATATGATGTGTCTAACTGTACAGCTTCAGTGGCAATATAGAAGGGAAACACTTGAAAATGCCCACTTGAAAATGTCTGTGCAGAGGAGGAGGTCACTTGTGGGGATGCTGAGCCTGGATCACAGTGTGAGGAGTGAGGCTTTGTGGGGAGGATGCTGCTGCTGGGCATTGAATAAAGAAAAAAAAAAAATACAAAGAAAAAAATCCTTACAGATATCAGGAGAAAATTTGCTTTATGTCAATCATGTTTTACTGTAATGAAGCAGGCTAGCTTCTCCAAATAAGTTTGTCATGTTCAGAAAAAGCTCCTTTCTTTCACACTGTCATATCATTACTCATTGTCTCAACCTAATTTTTCCTGGCTTCGTATATAAGTTTTCTGAATGCTTATGTGCAGGTTTGCCAGCTCATTTTCTCATGGGCATGCAGCAGGTCTCTGACAGGTAACATTTTGAATACCATGTGCTGTGAAAAACTATTTATCCATCCAATGTGCGTATTCTTTGGTGACGGTATCCATGATTTAATGGAAAAAATGTTTTCCATGTGAAAAAGTATTTAGCCATCCAATATGCATATTCTTGCATAAGGGTATGCATGATTTAATGGAAAAAGATGTTTTCCATGTGAAAAGATGTTTTTCCATGCAAAATAAAAAGCAAAGTACATACCACCAGGTAATAAGCATAATTTCTTTTTAAATTTTTTTTTTTGGGAGGGTGGGAGGGGTTGATTGTTGCTTTTTTTAAAGCAAACTTACATGTAAGTGTTTAAAATTCTTACAAGTTGATCAAATCAATCTGTGTACATCAACACGATATATAACATAGTATAAAATAACCTGCAGTAGGTATAAGCTGGATTCTGGCAGAGGGTGATGGCTGAGTTTAGATCATCTTTACGAGCTCCCATCCCTTCCTGGGTCCCTTCAAACACCTCCTACTTAACGGTGATGACAAGCAGGCTGAACTCCGGGACTCCTGCCTGCTATTCCTGTCACCTTTCTGAGTTCCGCGCACATTTTCATCACCGTATTAGAGCTTTCCAAGGCTCCTCCAGTGGCATTTGCCTGGGTGCTTGTTGTCATTTGACTGCCGGCACCAAGCGGCAGCACAAAAGTTCCCCAGGATCAAAATTACCTTTGCGGCTTGATTTTTAAACTGTCTTTTAACGCTTACAACTGCACGCTGCTGAATTATATTGTAATATTGCGCATAATGTCTTTTTTAGACTGAATGTGCGGGAGTTCTGGGAAGAGGGAAGCCCGCTGGTGGTGCCACGCGTGTCCCACTGCCCCCCACTCCCTGGTGTGGTTTCGGGCAACTTTTCTCCCGGGTCGGTGGTCAGAATGTGGCTCCTGCAGTGGATGAGCAGCAGAGTTATGAGCTACATACCACCTCTGCAGGGTCCCTGTGCCACGCAGTGTCCCCTGTTTGGTCCTGTTATAAAGCAGGACCTGGACTTTACCTGCTTTGGAGCACACCAGCTGCTATACACAGCTC
>VXAK01009095.1:211620-232447 GCA_013399435.1 Arenaria interpres
AAAAATGGAAATGGTGTTTAACTTTATTTTCTCTGATGCTGCCATGGCACTTTCTCTTCATATCTTTCCCCACTCCACTAATGAACCAACCCTGCTTACACTTCTAAGGTACATCTTGCAGATATTTTCAGTTTAAAAATAATTCAGTTTTCCCCTATTATCTTTCAACACAAAATTAAGCCTTCTGCACCTGGAAAGCAATAAAAATGCTCCTGGCGGAGCCAACTTCTCCTGTGGAAGATGCCAGGGGAGGCAATTTGGATTTTGCAAGACTCCAGGCTGCTGCTGCTGCCAGTGGGGAGGACCGTGGGTCTGCTCCCCGATATGAGTCCCCAAACCCCTCTATCACCAAAAACACACCCCAGTCGTCACTGCCAAATAATCCAGCACCGTCTCCCGGCAGATCTTGGCCCTTTGGGATTCATTCTGGGATGAGAACCCTCGATGTGTGACCAGCCCAGGGCCTCTGGAGCTGCTCTGAGGGTTCCTAATTCATTCGTGTCAATGCTCTTGGGTCTTACATCTAACACAGGGGTGTCAGCAAACAGCACAAACAGCAGAAAGCAAATATTTACATTCAGAAAGTAAAAAAAAAAAAAAAAAGGAACATTTGCAGCTTCCTCAGAAGTAAATAATCCTTCCCACTTATCTGCCTCCTGTTTTCCTTTACCTGCCACATAATATCATTTACAAAAAGAAACAAGCATGAAAGCAAAACAAAACCGATACTTTGAAAATGTTTTCGTTTCCAAGAGAGTTTGTAATGGCAACTTTCGCTTTACAAATAATAATAATAATAAGAGGGGTGTTACAATGTAACAAGTAGCAGTCGTTCAGTGTAAGTCTTGCAATGTGAGCTCAGCCCTTTTTTAAAGCATTTCCAAGACACAGTGCATTCACCTCTGTGAGAAAACACAAACCAGCTACAACGTACTTTTGGAGTTTCCAACTTGCAGATTTCCATTTAGGATATTCTAGCTATGAGTCCTGAAGGGAACTAGAAATGGAAAGATAATATTTCAAAACCCAGCAGAAAGCACAGCCGCAGTGAGCATCCCTCACCTGGCACATCCCGCTCTGGACTTGTTCAGCTGAACTGGGAAATTCAGGCGAAGACAGATTTTCCCTGACGTGCAGCAGGAACTTCAGGGGAGGTTCAACCACAACCGGGCAAAGTTTTCTGGAAGGTGGTGGTGGTGGTGGTGCTGCTGCTGCTGCTCCCTTCTGGCTCACAAAAGGGCTGTTTTCTGTCAAACCCTGCAATTTAAAGCTGTTGGATGAGCTTCACAGCGGGTGGGCAGCTCACGGCAATGCTCTGTTAATGAAGCCAACTAGCAAGCAGGCAGGCGCAGGCTGGCTAGCTGGCTGCAGGTCCTGACTCAGACGTTCTCCAGGAAAGGGCCGGTGGCAGCAGGGCTGCTCCCTGTAGGGCCCCCACATCACTGGCCGCTCACTGACTGGGACCTCGTGCTCTCTTCTTTGCATTTGGAAGGGCTAAAGACACGTAAAAGGGTAATTTGCTGCAGCCCAGGCAACACACAGAAACGTATTATGGTAATTCAATTACTGTCTCACATGAGAAGTGTAAGAAAACCAGGTGAAGGTTGTGCTAACCTACTGCTGTAAAGTGGGTGCAAAACCATGTCATTGTGAATGGTTGATTGTTGGCTTGCTACGATATGGCTGGGTGTTTAACCAGACTGTGTCTTGTTCCAGTCACTGCTGCTGGAAACCCGCTCTGGGCAATAAAGGTAAGTACAGGCTAATGCACTCAGCGAGGCTGAGCTTTCTCATGTAGGATGGGAAACAGAAGCCAGCCCTTCACCAGAGGATTCGGGGTTAGGGGCATCCCAAGCTAAACGCGTATTAGGCATGTCCCACTCTGATGGAAAAAATAGTGTCTTATTAATGAGGAGGTGCAGACATTTCCAGCCCTGCAGGAAACTGGATGTAACACTTTTATTCTGCTAAAGAGGCCTCAGCTGGGCTGGTTCACTCATTCTGGGATCCCTCTTCCCCAGAGCCTGGGGCCAGCTGGAGGCAATCCAGAGGAGAGGCATAAAAATACTCAGATGGGCTCAGAGGAGAGGTTTGAAGGATGGATCATCTTAAGTGATCTCCAGAAGGGCTGAAAAAGTTTGTACTAAAGACTGCTTTGAGTTGAACTGTATTGTTTCTTCTCCAGGTGCGTGAAAGGCAAGAGGGGAAGGAACTTACTTAAATTTTGGATGTATTGGGTTTAAATGGCAAGGTTTTGATACTGCTGCAGGGGTGGCTTTTGTGAGAAGACACTAGAAGCTGTTCCTATGCTGGACAGATGGACCTGCCACTTAGGCTGTGCCCATCAACACTGATGGTGCTTCAAGGGCAGGGAAGAAGGTGTTCTAGATGCCAGAGCAGAGATTGCCCTGCAGCCATATGGTCAGGTGAAGCAGGTTGTCCCCCTGAGGCCCACAGAGGACCAAGGTGGAGCAGAGATCTGCCAAGGCCCACGACGGACTGCTCCCTGTGGAGAGGACCCATGATGGAGTAGTCTGTTAACCATGCAGGGGACCACATACTGGAGTAGGGGAAGAGTACGAGGATGAAGGAGCAGCAGAGAAGAAGCATTAGGAACTGACCACAACCCTCATCCTCCTGTGCCGCTCGGGGGAGGAGGTAGAAGAGTGAGGAGTAAAGCTGAGCCTGCAAAAAAGGGAGGGGTGCAGGAAAGGTGTTTTTAGTTTTGTTCTTATTTCTCATCATCCTACTCTACTATGTTTAATTGGCGATAAGTTAAATTATTTTTCCTGTGTTGAGTCTGTTTTGCCCGTGGCAGTAATGGCTGAGTGTTGTCCCCATCCTTATCTTGACCCATGAGATATTTTTTTTGTCGTAGTTTTCTCCCCTTGTCCTGTTGATGGAGCGTGATCAAGGGAGCAGCTGGGTGGGCACCGGTCAGTCAGCCCACCACCGAGGAAGAATCCACACTGAGCAGTAAGGGCATGAGTAACGAGCTGCCAGGTGAGGCTGTGAAGCCCCTATCATGAGAGGCTGGTGGTGGTGGTGGAGGATGCTGCTGGGATGAGATGGAGTGGGCTGCAAGGAAGGAGTCCCCAGCCCCTGGGGCTGTTTTCCTGGCTGTGGGATTGAGGCTGTGTAGGGTTCTGGTGAGACCAGTCCTCTGCAGAATCAAACCAGCTTATGCTAAATGTATCAGAAAATTGATTTAGTTAACAGGTCTAAAAAAGAAGTGGTAGATAAGGAGGCATGATTTCATAGAAGTGGTTCTTAGTGGGGTCCCACAGGGATACTTTCTTACGCCACTGCCAGTCTGCTGTATTCCGTGTCTCGGTGCTGTGTGTTGAGGTGGTGAATACAAATCACAGGCTGTGAAACAGTGGATGAGGACAGGTGACGTTGGGGGGGGGTGAGCTGAATTGTATGGTAGAATGTAAACATTTCCTTCAGCCCTATGGCTTTATAGGGATAAAAAGCTGTGCTCCTATTGGGGTTAATGGGGAAAAGGGTTCTTTGGAAAACAGTAACTGCAAAAGATCCTGCAGACTGTGACCCGCAGGCTTTGCGTGGGCTGCGTGGCTGCATTCTTCTTCTTAATAATGCAAAGGCATTATTCCAACAGTAGCCTTCTTGTCTGGGGGTTGCAGATTTAAAAGTTTGTCTGTGTATCAATACAAAAACCCAGGTAAGCAAATCTCCCTGATGTGGCAGGGGATTGGTCCGAAGTGCGAGCTTTTTGCTTGCGTGCATTTAACTTTTGCTTGTTAGTATGTGACAGGTTTTGCATGTCAGAGGAGTTTCCTGAGTGGGGTGGTGGACATGAGGTGTTGCTGCTGAAATATTGGAAATGGATGGTTTATTTTTATCTTTTTTTTTTTTAACTAAGATATTGCAATAATAAACATGAATTAAGTTAAGATTCCACTGAGTTTTGGAAACAATAGGTTCTAGGGGTTTTCCCGTTTGTCTCATACTCATGATCCTCCCTGTAGTGCTCAACAGGCTTGTGTGAGCTGCCATGGGGCTACTTCCCCCCCAGGCAACGCTACAGGCTGGGGACAGAGTGGCTGGANCCCAAAGGAATAATGACAGGAGCAGAGGAAATGGTCTGAAGTTGGGGCAGGGGAGGTTTAGATGAGATAGGAAGAAGTACTTTCCTGAGAGGGTGGTCAGGCACTGGAACAGCCTGCCCAGGGAGGTGGTGGAGTCACCATCCCTGGAGGGATTTAAGAAACGTGTTGACGTGGCACTTCAGGGCATGCTCTAGTGCCCGAGATTGTTGGTTTGCGGGTGGGTGTGATGTGGTGGGGTGTTTTTTGTTTTGTTGTTGGTGTGTTTGGTTTTGTTTTTTCTTTAAGGTTGGACTTGATGATCTCAGAGGTCCCTTCCAACCATGGTGATTCTGTGATTCCCTTCAGCAATTCTATGTCTAGTGCAAAAATTAAGGAGTTCCAGTGTGATGCTCATAATGGCTAAATGTTACCAGCAACAGAGTCCACCTATTTTTAAAGCAGTGATGGTGAAGTTTCCAGTTTCCTTCCTAGATCTAATGAGGTATCTGTCCCAGGAAGCCAAGTGCGTTGCATGACTACTGATTTGCATCCCTGTCTGGGGCACTGGTCTAGAAATACCCAGAGAAGATTATTGCATTTGCTCGTTCCTTTGTAGGGCAGGGAAAAGAGGGGGCAAAGCTGGGGTTTGATTAGCTCACCTAATGGCACAGTGCTATTTCTGCCAGTGTTGCTTTTTCAGATGCAGAATTTCACTGGCACCTTTAGCCTACGAAGCAGGTATTGGAAAGGAGTTTTTATGTTGTCAGTATCAGTGAAAAAATGAGTAAATTTGGCAGTGAGATCTCTCCTGGGACTGTAAATGCACTGAACTGATCTACGAATAGTAGCACATCTATAACTTTGGCAGACATCAACAGCATTGATCTTTTTCAAAACAGCAAATTAGGAAGCAGAGTGAGACCCGTGAATCAGGATTCTCTGTCACCGGTTCTTCAGTGATAGTTTGTGGGTTTTTCACCATCTACCAAGGAGAGATTAAATGAAAGCGGCACCTCCTATTTACATTTCTGAGGCTGGATGTTTCATGGGTAAGATTGCTGGAAGACACTATTCTTGGGGACGATTCACAGCTTCCTGGTATCATTCCAACATCTGGTTACAGGATCTGGAAAAGTACTGGCTTGAGAAATCCCTGCAGTCTCGCTTCTGTGGAAGAGGTCTGTGACCCCCACAGTATCTGGGAGATCAGTGGGACCTGCTTCCACGCTGTCACGCTCTCAGGTGAGAGGTGGGACACATCAGACCAAGCCCCTCTCAGCCTCTGCTGTTGAAACACCAACATGCACTTGCTAGTGGCCTTTCTTCTTCATCCAGAAGTGCTCTGACGCTGACCCAGGCACTGGAGCTTGTGAAGGTACAGGGGTACAGGGACCAGCCTTTCGTGTTCAGCCTTCATCTTGGCAGGGAGATGGGTCACATCCATGGAGAAGATGCAGGGGTTGATGTCTCTGGAGCTGATGGAAATGATATTTTGTATGTATATAAAAAAAAAAAAATCTTAGACAATTCAACAGGCTGTTCTTATGATGTATATTCCCTGCTCACCATCCCCTTACCTGATTTTCAATTACAGTTAAAACTCTGACCTCTCCTTTGCCCTCTCAAAACCAGCTAATCAATGCCACAGTGTCCCAGCTGGTCTCGAGTTGATGTGCAACAATAGGAGCATTGTGTTCATATTGAAGACGAATGACTTCTCTGCTGCTGAACAATACCAGCTGATAAGTATCTTCTTGATCTACAATAGACCAATCCACAGACACAGCGTTTAATAGACTGTCTACTCATCTGGGATATTCCTATTGAGCTATTTGTGCAGCTGTCTCAGATGTTTTGATAGAAGACCATCTTAATCTTTGCCTTTTTTCTAGTATNCTAAAGCTGGAGAACAGGAAGTGTGAGGAGAGGCTCAGGTGGGTTTGTGTAGCCTGAAGAAGGGGAGGAGGGTATTTCTGCCACCTTCAGATCTCCAAAGCAGCCTGTGGAGAAGATGGAGATTCCCACCCAGATGGTCCCCAGGGTGAAAAGGGGAAAGGCAGGGGCAGAAATAAATAATTTCATGTTATTCCTGTGAGTTAGATGCTCAACTGGAGGCCTCTGAGTCTCGTGCAAACTGATTTTTTCCACAACTACAATCTGAACATGAGTGTGAATTTTGTGATTAAAAATATCAGTGTGATTTGGCAATACGTGACATGGGGGATGCCTGTTAAAGGCTTCCTGTAGGGAGGCTGTGATGTCCATCCCTAGAACAAGTCCCTTATCCAGAAACCAGATGTCTGTCTTTGTGCAGGTCCAGGAAAGATGGAAGGCTTTGTAACATGCTGTGTAGAAAAGGTTATGGAGTTCAAGATTTGGTGGGGTTTTTCTTGTTCCTTTTTTTTTGATCAAAACAGTTTAAAGTTTCTTGTCTATAGGTATTTGCATGATGATTTGGTAACAGGTGGATCTTGGGAGAAACCAATAGAGTATAAGAGCATTCAATGACTTCACCTGAAGCTGAACTAGCCCAGGGAAGATGTGTTGCTTTCATCCAAGAGAGTATTCTCCAGGTGGAGCATCCCTCTAGGCTGAGGGGCAAGGTTTGCTGTTGGGTTTGGGGGTTTTGGTGGAGAGAATGGTGTAGTGTGGGTTTAACTCTGCCTTTGGTGAAAGAGCTCTTCCCATTTGGAGAGGAAATGAAGCTGGGGGGCAGCCCATACAGCCATAACCTGCCTTCCTTGTAGTGAGGAAGCCTTTGCACCTGCTCCTGTATAACTATGTGCTACCTACCAGTGAATTAACCTAGTGTTTTTTGAAGACTGTAGATGATGTACTGTGACTCATTCATTTCTCTGGAAACCTATTTTCTTTTGCCTCACTACTTTGGAAGCAGTTATATCAATTGCCTTTTTTTTCTTGAACAATTTATTATTATTACAGCTCTCTTCTATAGTTTTGAAATGTCTGTAGTTAATGATGCAGGCTATTAAAAAGCCACTTTATCCCAAGTAACTGTGAACATCTGGCTTCATCAGTAGTGATGCAACAATTTCTGTAACTTCATGTTAAGGGAAAAGCTTTATGTACCATGTTAGAAACCAGAATTGAATGTTTCCAACTCAAAATGAGAAATAAGCACGGTTTTCCTGTTCAAAAAAGCACTTCTGTGGGAAAGGAGCAGCATTTATAGAAAATTTTCTTCCAGGTCTTAACATACTGAAAGCAAACTCAGTTTTGTGTTTTGCGGTGGGGATTTTTTTTTTGTGGTGTTTTTTATTTTTTTTTAACTGATTTTCAGAAAACATTTCCAATTGCAAAGTTTTCATGTTTTCTCTTCAGCCAGTCTGCACCGCCTCAGCCCCGGTTTGCTGTACAGCTGCAGCAATTGCTACACCTGCTATTGCTGTGAGAATGTCTTTGGATCAGCTGTGAGTGCTCACCAATGAGATGTGATTTTTACCCCAGGAACTGTGGATAACTAATTAGTGGACTCGTTGGAGTGTTACTTTGCTCCGTTATTTCCTTTCTTCTGACTGTGTCAATTTAGGATGCTTCCACTGAATTACACCAGTTATTAGAAATTTTCTACGGTGATCTTTAAATATCATCTGTGTCATAAATATTTTATGACATTTTCAGTGGCAAATGATGAGTTTAATCAGACTCTGGAGAAATCCGGCTAGGAGCAAGGAGAGCACTCTAGGGCAGGGGCTCTTCAGAGAACATAAGTGTCAGGTTCCTGGGAGCTTTCGCACTCTTCTGAGCTGATGACAAATGCTCTTTCTACTTCCACCCTGGAAAAGAGAAGATGTTCTTTCCCACCACTGCTGTCTGAAGCATGAGTGTCCTCCTCCCGCAGTCACAGTGTGTGGCTGTCTCTGTTTTCCTTGCCGTTACAGATCACATCTGCTGCTGCAGCAGAGTTTGGAGCAGTCATTCACATCGCTTCATCCAGCTCAGTCACACTGAAGGAGGTCACACAGCTGTGCAGTGACAATGCTGCTGGTAAAGCAAAGCACTGAAGCCAGGACCTGCTCGGCCTTGAAAGCTGGTGGTTCCGTTGTCCAAGGGGAGCATGTGGGAACAGATGTGCTGCCAACCTGCCCACCATGTCCCCGGCATCACATGCCATGGCTCCGCAGAGCCTTGATCCTCTGCATCTTGCTGAGCCCAAGAGGGAGTAACTTCCTCGGTAGCCCCACACCTCCGGGTAACTTCATCTTTTCACTTCTTCACCTGGAGAACATCGCCTGAGACTTGGTGGGAAACATCACAAACACAACATTTCTAGAAGTGAAAGGAATTAAAATTGCAATTATGAACAAGTCAAATCACAAAGACTTCTTCCATGTATTTATCGTGATCCACCCTCTAGTTCTGGTTAAATATACCATTGTAATGCTGAGCACCCGTGTGGCAGATGTCTCTCTGATAATTTACTGTAATCAGTGATGAAAATGCTTAAAAGGTGCCTTTGCAATTTTGTAGTTAATAAATCTTTGTATGATGTAATCTCCATAACTTTAGTTTCCAGATTTAAGCTTGTCAGTTAACTAAAGGGAGAGCAATGGGTGTCACACAGCCACCCTTCTGGAGAGCCTCTGCTGTGGTCTCCAGCAGCATCCCCATGGCCTGGCTGGGGATGCGCATGCTGGGGAGATGGCTGCATGGAGGTGGGAACCCAGGAGAGCATTTTGGGTTGAAAAGACTGCCCAGCAGATGAAATCCAGAGGGTTATGAGCAGTGTCTTTTGGGGTCAGTTCTTAATGTCTTGGCCCAAAACAGGAGAAGGGGCAGCTGCACTGGAGGTAGGGCTGCACCCTGGAGTGATGTGGGCAGGCTGAGACCATGGTGGAGGGAAGGGAGCTCCAGGAGGGACCAGCAGCATCCGGCAAGGAGATCAGGGTGCTCACCCCTCTGTCGTTGTGTCGCTCACCTACGATATCCTGTGAGCCAAAGAGCTCTCATTTCAGACTCCATATGCATTTAACTTTTTCTTTTTACCTTCAGAGTGAAAGTTCTGGAAGCTCTACATAAAAATTAAGAGGGGAAAAAAGCTGTCTGAATTGAGATCCTTCTGCGTAATGATGTGCTTTCCACAGAACTATAAATGTTAAAACACAAAAATTACTACCTGCATTTTGGAACAAATCTCTGAAGATAATTAACGTACAGAGACAATTTTTACTTTGATTATTCCTTCAAGATGTATGGCTGTTACTTTTGGGAAGGAGAGTTCTGCATTATAAAATTCCTGTGTGATGGGGGTTGTTTAAAGAAGTGCTGGTGGGTGGGAGAGATGCTGCCATCTACTCTGAAAGTTCCAGGAACGATGAGAGGTCATCAGGGCCAGAATGTCGCTTCTCATGAATGAAGCACACAAAATATACCTTTTTGTGTGGAGTGATTTATTTAAAGTAAAAGATTACTTCAATAGCAAAAGGACAAGTGAAAAGAAAAAAAAAAAGTTAGATCTTTTCTCTTAAAATGCAGTGGTATAGAGTAGTCTGGGGAACTGGTGGCTAAAAGCAGCTTAGCAGAAGATACTTGAAATAACTCAAAATGGTTGTGAAAAGCACTGGCTAACACTGAGGGAAAAGGCACACTGAGAAATGATGCTCGGTGCTGGCGCTGCTCCTTCGTGCTTGGCCTCCCCCCATCCCCTTCTCACCTTCCCATGCACTGTGAGAAATTCAAGAGTAGTGGCTCTTCATAAGTAAGGTTAAAGCCCAGGCAGGGCCAAGCTCATGTCCTTGAAGAAAAAAAGGGCTGTAATTAAATAAATGAGCCACTTCTGGCGTGCAGGAATGTTGCTAATGTAGAGTGTACTTGTTATCATGCTCAAAGCAAACCCAGGCACTAGATGAGGTGCCCAGGCTGGTGCTGGGCAGCAGCAAAGTGGTGGGATGGCTGGACCCTGGACTTGGGCTGAGGAAGCCACACGGTGGACCAAGTGCTGGCTGTGAATAGAAAAGCTTATAAACACATCAGTACCCAAATTCTGTTTAGTGATATTTTTATAGGGCAAGGTAGAACAACCAAGCAACGCTGTCTTTCTTTTTTCCCTAAAAATCACAGAATTGGTGGAGTTGGAAGGGACCTTCTAGAGATCATCTAGTCCACCTCCCCTGCCAAAGCAGGGTTGCCCAGAGTACATCACTCAGGACTGCATCAACCGACCCTTCAGATACTTGTCAGCATTAATAAGGTCTTCCCTCAGCCTTCTCTTCTCCGGGCTAAAGAGTCCCAGCTCTCTCAGCCTTTCCTCATCAGGGAGATGCTCCAATCCCTCCATCATCTCTGTTGCCCTACGCTGGACTCTCTCCAGCAGTTCCCTGTCTCTCTTGAACTGGGGAGCCCAGAACTGGATGCAGGATTCCAGTTGTGGCCTCACCAGTGCAGAGCAGAGGGGGAGAATGACCTCCCTCCACCTCCTGGCCACACTCTTCCCTACACAGCCCAGGATTCCATTGGCCTCTTGGCCACAAGGGCACACTGCTGGCTCATGGCTAGTTTACTATCCTCCAGGACCTCCCGATGCTTCTCCCTCAGCAGGTCCATCCCTAACCTATAGAAGAAGAAGAAAAAAAAAAGGGAAAAAAAATTTTAAAAGATACTTGCTTTTTAAGGACAGATGTGGCCGTTCCTGCTTTATGCACGCAGGTTTTGAACGGGCACAGGCAAGCCTGCACCTGAGAAGGGCTGAGCCAGCACTGACGTCCCTGCCAGGTCTAACAGAAATTGCTGTTTCTCCCTGCGCTGGGTGGCAAACGCTGATATGAGAAGTAATTTAACCTACTTCAGGCCTGAGAGAAGCCCAGGAGATAAGCCACATGTTGCAATGGCTTTACATGAGGTAAGTGCTCAGATCTGAAAATAATACTTGAAATCAGTCGATTCCTTTCTTTCCAAATGAAGAACCCTTTAACATCTGTAGCGTAGATGGTGTTCTCAGGTGCTCTTGAGCTGGGGTTCTTTTCATAGAGGCTTTACTTTTAAGACTGCCGGGGGGGGAAAACAAGTGTGACTCGACGAGCCCAGCCTCGGCAGCTGCTGTGGGGCTGGTGGGCAGCGTGGGGGAACAAGACCACGTCCTGCACCCCCGGCAGCTGCTGCAGAAGGATGAGAGTACGATACTTGCTAATATGGTTTATTACAAGGGCGATATCTATAGAAAAGGAAATACATTCTCCCGTGTAAATAGAGGAGACGTTTGCTGTGACAGAGCTAATTAGGCTCCTGGGAGAATTTATGCAGAGCTAATAAGAAGCAGAACTAAACGCTGTCTTAATTTACCCTCAAGCTCACAAAAATGTTGTTCATTCATGTTGCACTAATTAAGCCAACAGCCATTAACCCTTTCTTCAGAGACAGAGACCCCTGGCACTGAAGAGGAATTAAAGCACATTCTTTCACAGAATCACAGAATCTTCATGGTTGGAAGGGACCTTTGAGATCATTGAGTCCAACCATACACATGTTTTCCGGGGAGCATCTTTGTGTTTCTGTGAGTCTTCAAACACTTCTCTTCACCATGTAGTGAGCATCGGTGGTGCTAATTAGTGCAGAGAGGAGTTACTCCTCTGCCCTTCCCGGATCCAGCTCTCGGACCAGCGTTTGCTGCCCAACATTCCGGTGTGTCCCAGTGACAGGTCCCTGCCTGCAGCTGGGACAAAGGCTTGAGCCCCAACGAACCACGGCTTCTGGAAGCTCCGCTCTGGGTTTGAGCCCTGGGGTTGAGTTCAGCTGTTCCAAAATGAGAGGTTTTCATGCCCAGCTTGCCACAGGAGGTGGCAGATGTGGTGAAAATCTTGCCCAAAGTTTTCTTTTGCAAGATTTCAAGTTCAGTTTGGAGGCTCTGGTCTGGGTTTCGGCAGCATTTCAACCTTGGAGTGTTAAGCTCAGCTCATCTCTGAGCATTATGATGCACCCATCTCTGATGGTTTGCAAGTGACTGATAGAAAATGCCAGAAACATGGGAGCTGTAAGGAAGAAAGGAGATTTACTGTGTTTTCCTTTTTTTTTTTTTTCTTTTTCCCAGTGAAAACTGGGAAAGCAGTGAAAACACATGATTAAGAGTAATCTGAAAAATAGAGGCCTGATCTTCCGCTGGTGCCTTTGCAGGGCGGCTGTTACCTGAGGAACCGGTGTGATAGCTCACCCAGCAGCCAGCTCCCCGGCTGGGAGCTGAGAGGAGCAGAGCGGCTCCCTCTCCGGACCTGGGGTGCGTTACAGGAATTCAAAGTGATCAGGGGAATGAAAAGGGCATGAAATGATATTTAGCGCTCATGTGCTTTAAAAAGCAGAGATGAACCTGGTGACTGCAGAGTCTGCCCTGCCTTATTTTACAGAAGAACAGCATGCGACTGCGCAGTCTGTAAGCGAGAAGAGAGTGAAATGCAAAACACGATGCTGGTTTTTGTTCTCTCGTTTTGTGGCTGGTTTTGGGGTGGTGACAAGCAGTGACAGATCAATCCCCGAGAGCAGCTGCCCTGCTGCCAGCTCCCCTAATGATTAATGTGGGTCTTTTAATTTGGGTGTAAGGTATCCTGCATTGACTTGGGGTTTTGTCCTGCAGATCTCCTGCCGTTGTTATGGGGAAGGACGATCCCCTGGTCAGCACTGTAGTGCTCCCCAGTTTAACAGGTTGTTTTGTTGTTTTTTCTTTGTGGTTGGACTCCATGGTCTCAAAGGTCCCTTCCAACCATAAATATTCTGTGATTCTGTGATTCTATTTTTGGTTTGTTTTGTGAGGTTTGGTGTTTTTGTTTGTTTGCTTTGGTTGTGGTTTTTTGTTTGTTTATTCCTGGTAACAATATCATCTAAGCCAATATTTAGTGCTTCCTAGTGTGTTTGGTTACTTGGAGAACACATTATGAGTTATGAGGTGTTATGAGACCTCACTGCCCTCTACAACTACCTGAAAGGAGGTCGTAGAGAGATGGGTGTTGGCCTCTTCTCCCAAGGGAATAATGACAGGAGCAGAGGAAATGGTCTGAAATTGCGGCGGTGGGGGGGTTAGATGAGATACTGGGAAGAATTACTTTCCTGAGAGGGTGGTCAGGCACTGGAACAGCCTGCCCAGGGAGGGGGTGGAGTCACCATCCCTGGAGGGATTTAAGAAATGTGTAGACATCGCATTTCAGGGCATGCTCTAGTGCCTGAGATTGTTGTTGGGTTGTGTTTGTTTGTGGCTGTGGTTTTGGTTTTTTGTTCTTTTTGGTTTTTTTTGTTTTTTTGTGTGTTTGGACTCAATGATCTGAAAGCTCCCTTCCAACCATGAGGATTCTGTGATTCTGTGATTCTACGCTAGTCAGTTGTGCAGCCTCACTAGGCTTTGCTGTTGGCAACTGCCCACTGCTTTCTCCGTAGAGGGCACAACTGGTGCTCAGAAGTCCTCTTTTAGGAGACTTGGTCTTAGTTACCCCCTTAATAAATCTGCACTCTGTGAGCAGGTCAAACAATCCACATTTTGGAAGGGAATTACCCCTGCCCCCCCCACCAGCTGTGTGCAGGGAGGCTCCAGCCTGCAGAGCAACCTGCAAAACCCCTGCAGGGCCCTGATGTAGGTGCCTGGCACGTGTCGGAATGGATCCCACCCAAGTTATTGCTATCTCTTCAAACTTTGCAGACACCAGAGCCAGAGGTTGGTCAGCAGAGGCAGAGCCTGCCTGTGGTCCAGCGCCGGAGGGTGTGGAGGGGAGAGGCAGCGTGGTGTCACCATGGTCTGGAGTCACCTTGTGGGGTGGGGTGTGCAGTGAGTGAGACCGAAAACGTCTGGACATCGATGTTCCTTAGGGAAGATGAAAAGAGAGGGGAAAAAACACTCAGGAGAGGCTGAGAGCACAGACAGGCATGGAGGGGTCAGTGTGTTCACATCTCCTCAGCTCCTGCCAGGACGGGTTGGAAAGGAGAGGTCTAAGCTGTAACTAGATGGGGTCGTAGAACTGGGAAAATGCCAAAATTCTAGATGCATATTTTCTTCCTAAAAATGGGAGGGGTAGAAGGGGGAAGCCAAAAGCTAGAATAAAGTTAATCAAAGATCCTAAGTTAATAAGAGTGGTTTGAATTTGAGATATTTATCTGATTAACCTATAGATCTTGTGAATGTCTTATGAATTGTGTTTGCCTAATTCTCTGTTTTCCAAAATCTCATGTGCAGTTGTTACTTTGCATGCTGTAATGCAGGAAAAATCTCCTTCATTTTCAGTAAACATTTCTGTATGTTCACCTAAATAACATTTTTTTGTCTTCTGCATGTTCAATTAATTTTATCCATTGTTGACGGATGCTCATCCTTAAGAATGACAGTTCCTGGGAGGGGGCAATTACTTTTCTGAAGATTGTATTGATTTTTGTGTGTTGTTACTGTGTTAAAGGCTTGTGTTCCTGTTCAGTCCAAACAGTTTGCCTTGTTTTCATCTGTTTTCTACACAGATTTTTTTTTCATTCCTGATGTTACTGAAGCCAGTGAGTTCACTGAAGCATGACTGGACAGACTGTTTGGGTTTTCTGGTCTCACAAAAACTAGGCAAAAAATAGTTTCTTCTAAGGGTGTCTTATGATTACTTACCAGTGTTATATGTGCTCGGTAATTAGAATGAAGTCATAGCAACCATGTGCTGTTTACAGACCTAACCTGATGGCAACACATGAGTGCGGAGGTAGGCTGGATCTCAGCACCTACCCCAGTACCGCCCTGCACAGCCTATGGCACTTCAATTCTTACACATACATTAAAAAAAAAAAAGATCTTTCTCTTAGCACATTAAAAATAAAGTACAAGACAGTTTAAAAACGTGTAGTCTAAGGCGTGAGCAATATGGAGCTTCTCTGCCCACGGCTTTGTGCGAGCTGGCACATCCACCTCCCCTGCAGACGCGGAGCAGTGCCATCGTGCCATCGCTGCCCTCTCTATTTTCACACCCGAGGGGGGGCCGGGGTTTGCTTTGTGCTTCCCAGGCAGACCTGAAGTGCAGGGCCAACCACGACAAGCTAACATTCCTGGAAATCTTTATTGTGAGTTTAAAAAAACCCCACTTTAGCTCCCTTCCAAGAAAAGGGACGTGTAACAAGGGAGGAAAACACGACAGAGGAGGGGAGCTAACAAGAAGGAAGCATCAACTGGTCCTGAGGAGCAGAAGCTCTCCCTGCTGCAAAGCCCTGCCTCTGCTCTTCTCTGAGAGACAGGGCTCTCTGCGGCACGGCCTCACCAGACCTGGTGCTGACAGCCCCAGGGAAACATCCAGAAGGGAACAGCCTACAAACCACCGCACTAAGGATTCCGTGTTTCAGAGACTCCCTTTCAAGCAATGATAATTGATAATGGTCTGAAGTTACGGCAGGGGGGGTTTAGATGAGATATTAGGAAGAGTTACTTTCCTGAGAGGGTGGTCAGGCACTGGAACAGCCTGCCCAGGGAGGTGGTGGAGTCACCATCCCTGGAGGGATTTAAGAAACGTGTAGACATGGCTCTTCAGGGCGTGCTCTAGTGCCCGAGACTGTTGGGTTGTGCCTGTTTGTGGTTTGGTTTTCTTTTTTTTTTGGTTTTTTTTTTTTTTCCCTGTGTTTGGACTTGATGATCTCAGAGGTCCCTTCCAACCATGAAGATTCTGTGATTCTGTCATAAGGAATGTGCTTGTGGTGCCAGAGTGTGGTGATCGTGGTGACTCCCGGAGCTGGGCAGTTCGTCCTTCTTGAGCCACCTGGAGGTACATTGGGACAGGGAAGGGGTTTAGCAGAGGTGAGCAGAAGCAAGGAGAAGGTGTATTTCCTCTCATAGACACACCAGTGGAGTAAGCATTAAAGAGGGAGCAGAATTAATTAAGTTAAGGGATGCTGTTGTGCTAAAAGCAGATCAAGTAACGTGACTGAGAATATATTTGGAAAGTGGAAATTAAAAGGTGTAGGCATAAGAGCAATGAGAGTCAGGGAGAACTCCGAACATGAAGAGCAGGAGAAAAATTGACTTCCCTTTTGATGAAGCTTGATTGTTTGTAATTGTGGTTGGAGCTGTCAGCTGGGAGAACGTCAGCTGGAATGTGAAGCATGAGTCCACGTTTTCATGAGCTAAAGTGGCTGCCTCTGAGGTTATTTTTCTGTTTCTTCTTTTTCCCCTTGTAATCATGTCCATACTTTTTACATGCAAAGACAGGACTGGAGATCATTCCTTTGAAAATGAAAGCCAGTTTTTAGAACATCATATTTCTGTCATGTCTCCTTAACTCAGCCCTTGTCACTGAGCACCCAGTGGGTGCTGGTTCTTGGCTGGTGACGGGACTGAGAGGTACCCAGTGTCACATCTGTGACAACACATTTGATCGTTGTCCTGCTCTGGGATTTTCAGGCAACATCCATTCCCAAATGAACATAGGTTGGGTATAAAAATGCAGCAATTTGTTAGCCTTTGGCTGCACCAAGTCTTGCAGTAGGGGAAAAAGTGCCGCACACTCTTGAGTCCCAGCCCCATGACCCAGGAGACTAAGGGTCTGGACACGTGAAAATTTCTTGCTGCTTCTTCCGAGTGATCAATGGTAGAATTGATAAAGCTGTCCCAACCCAGACCACCACCCCAGAGTATCCCAGAGGTGTTTCCCTGGGCATCGCTGCTGCTCTCCCCTACGTGCAGAGGAGCAGCCTGAGCCCTCCACAGGGCAGCACAGCCCCTGTTCAGCCGGGGTGGGGGTGACCGGGCTGCAGGATGTCCTTACTATCTGGAAAAATGAGAAAAAAAGGCCTGTGGAGACAGGTCACGTATGAGACAGTTATACTTTGCCCGAGGAGAAGCTAGAAAATGCTTTCCCTGTTTTGAGCTCTGCCTAGCCATAGATTTCCATATACTTTTAGCAAGAAAATGAAAGCCAGTAGCTTAATAGCTTAAGTGCAAAGCTTACTGTCAAATTCAATCCTTTGGATGAGGAGAAAGAAAGTCTTCTGAGATAGATGGCAAATTTTACATGTGGGCAATTTCCTGCTCAACTTCTATTATCCTTCGATGAGTTGCTTTAGTTGTCTTTATATCTACTGCTATTTCTATTTCCTGAAGCAGGAATTAATGTACAAGGTAGAAGGCCAGCAATGTGCCGAGGATTGACGAGACAGATCGTTGGATAGCTTTCCTCCAGGATGGCTGGGGAGAGCAGAGAGAGTCTGTCGGTCTGGGAACGCACAAGCTGTTGCTTTCTTGCTGAAAATGCAAAGTATCTGATAGATGGAGCTAAATAATGCATGCAAGTCAATCACGTTCTTCCAGTTACTGATTTGGAGATGTGGAAGAACAGATATCTGGGTGATAGTCCACATTTGCACGCCTCTCCACTACCCTCCTCTGCTCTGCCCATGCACAGACGTGCTCCCCCATCCTGTACTACAGGTTTCTCCCTCTATTTGTTGCCCAAGTGAGGGGCAGATTGCCATGAAGAGAGATGGCCCCGGTGTGAGAGGGGTTACTCACAACGGTGAACAACCTGGCAGTGCAGGAGCTGCTTCCCAGAGCCCCTTCAGTTTTCCTCCTCTCTTCCCTGGCTCTCATCAATCCTACCAGCTCTCCAGGAACCTCCCACCTGCCATCTATTAGAGCCTTGCTCTCAGTACGTGCTGTAGTTCCTAAAACAAACTTTTGTTGAGTTGTTATAATTTTGTTTATCTTGTGAAAATTTATGGTATTTTTGTCTTTTCATTATTTGGGCAAAACTTCCTTTTTTGACAGAGATCTCTATAGTTGGTGTCTTTGCCACGCTCTTCTTGACTTTCAGGAGCGCTCACTTGGGCTTACTCTTCTGTGGTATTTCCAGGTTCTATTTGGGAAAAGCTTGCATCACTCTCTAGCCTCTAATACAGCATCTTTAAACAACAGCTATGCTGCTGAAAAACACTCCAATATTTTATCTGTTTCTTCTTCTAATTTGCTTCAGTTAGCTTACAAATATTTATGGGGTGCTGTTCCTGAAGAGAAGGATGCTGAGAAGTGACAAGTCAGGGTTTTCAATCTACTGGAAATCACCCAGCTTTTGCGTGGTTTAGAATGTATTTTATATGTGGGCAATGGGGACCCCAATGACGCCTATGGATTCCCCAGCGTTCAGCACTAAGACTGTGAATTTTGTGTTACAGTGTTTGACTCCTTGCATTACCAAGACAAACAACAAAAACCCAAACAGAAGGTGACATCTGCTTTGTAGCCAAACACAGCAGCAACTATTTTCTGTAAAGGAAAGGCAAACTTTCTCAGCTGCAGAGGTTACATTTCAAATACAAAACCCAGGATCCTGGCTTGACCCGGGATCTGGATGAAATTGCAGGTTTCTCTATGCGAGAATATCCAGCGTTTCTTTTTACCTCAGGGGTATCTAGAATATTTTCATCTCTTATCAATTAAGTTCAAATGAAATACAATGAAAGGAATAAAATGAATACTACAGATTTAAAAAGAATAAAAGGAGCAGCTCCAGAGTGCCATGAGTTTTATCTGATTTTCTTCTAAAGCATTCCAGCCCTCTAGCTACCGTATTATATGCCTTTCTAGCCCACGTTTCTAACACTAGGACAAATGTGAACACCCACTCTGAAACTACTAATCTTTGCATTTATTATCCCAACCAGCATAAATAAATGTCTCTATAAAATGCTTTGCATACACTCTTATCCTTTTTGGAGGGAAAAGAGTCAGTAATGTTCTCTTGGCATCCACCTGAAACCTCCATCATTGAGCTGTTTTATTCAAAATCCTCAAAACGTGGTGCAGGAGCGTTTCTCCCACAGTGTGTTCACCAACCACCTGTGTCAGGGTCCCTCTCAGTTCCAGCGAGTCCAACCACCACGACTGGTGCTGATGTTGATGGGCTTTCAAGGAGCTGGTAAGAGTTTTGTTTGCTTGAGTGCTTTAAAGATGAAGCCTGTTTTGCAGGAAACATCTTTTTTTTTTTTTTTTTCACTCTGGGTGTTGCTGAGCTCTGTCCGATGGACAAGCAGGCAGGGAGTGATCTGCAGGGGCAGAAGGGAGAGGAACCTGCCCATCCCACCACTGCAACAAGCAGCAACACCCTGCTCCTAGAGCTTGCTTATTTATGATTTATTTTTTTCCCCAGAGATATCAATTGGCAAAGAAGGGCTTTACTTCTCAGCTAGAGAAGTCATTGCTATTTCTGGAGTAAACTGGAGAGCTGAATTTGACCCAGAGTGACTTAAATCCTCCCTGCTGGCAAGGGCAGCCCCTTTGGTCCAGTTCTTTCAGCTGTGGGGCAGCACAACCCACCTTGGATCCCACCTGGAATGAACTGACCTCAGTTTCCTTCAGCAACAGGTTACAGACCCATCTCTCTCCCCAAGCTGCAGCTCCTGAGAGCAGCTGGGACAGCCGGCCCTGACAGTTAACCACATTCCTCCTTACCTGTAATTATTTTCCATCACTCTTGCCTCTAACCTTTCCCTAAATGACAAGGTTTCTTCAGCCAAGGTATTAATTTCCAGCTCCCCAAAAGCCTCTGCTGTGTGACTTGAGCATGTGGCATCACTCCCGACTACCTGCTGCCATTCTGCTGCAGGAAAGTGCTGCTTTATAATCTGACAGTCCGTAAATGAAGCAGTTACGTGTCAAATAGCGTCTTTTGACAAACTCTCCGAATAAAAGTCTTCTTTCTTTTGTGTGACATTTCACCACAGTTTTTTCTTCAATGTTTCTGACATTTTTCCCATTACTATGATAAAGTTCTAAAGCAAAAATAAACTAATAGTTTGCTCTTCTCATGAAAAGAAAGAAAAGGAAATGCAATGAAAATTAGAGGAAAAAATAGCTAATGTTGTAGTAGTCAAGTGGAAGGTGTAGGACTGAGGATGTAGATGTGATAATAAAAATCATGAATGCTGACAGTCTAAGATCAACTTTGCAATGGCATTAGCTGGAAAAACAACACCCTATGAACCCAATATTGACTACATTTTTGGAAGGAGGATCCGCTTTTCTGTTTCTGAGTGGTAGTTCCGTGGCTCAGTTTCCATGATTCCCATGGGAAGCCAGCTCTGGGCCCTAGCATGGCACCTAGAAATGCTCACATTTAGACATGTCTGTATATACTTAGCATGTATACCAAGGCTGGTGGAAGACTCCAGCTTTGTTTTCACCATTTCTCGTTCTTGCAGCCACATAGCAGGTGTGGGAAGTTCACGTTCTGCTTTCAGGTTGCTTTTCTTTTGCACCAAACCCTGCTCTTGTCTCCTTGGACCAAGCTTTTAATGACAACACCTTTCCAGAGTTTAAATTGTTCTCCTCGGAGGTGGGAGAATTTCTTTTTGGTTTCCTGTAACGTATTTGAAAGGTGTGCCTTGTGAATGTGACTTAAAAAATCTGTCTGTTGGAACATTTATTTTGAAATTGCGATGGTGACAGCTATTTCATTTCATTGTGGTTTTGCTTAGAGACAGCAGCAGCAGGTTACACGGTGTGACAGTATCTCCTGTATGTCAGGATTCCTCCTCTAAAGTCACCTTTTGTCTGTGGAGTTCTGGGGGCCAAGAACTTCTGAAAACTGGAGAAAAAAACTGTGTCAGTCAGTTAATATTAAAAATAAATTAAAGGAATCCCAATGCAGAGGCAAGTGAACTATCGATTGTGGTTTCTCACGCCACAGGATGTCTAGACAAACGTGTTGCACCAACAGCACATCAGCAATTCTCTAATACACAAGTATTGGAATTTGGGTTCTTCCAGCAGCGCGCAATGGCTGGACACAGCGCAGCCCCCCCCCCCCCCCACCCCCCCCCCCCCCCGCCCCCCC